>JZKD02S1592848.1:0-10156 GCA_000966675.3 Picea glauca
ATGACTAATAAACAAGGAAAAACCTTAGGAAAAATAAATCCTAGGTGTGTGTGAAGTAACTCCAACACCCCCCCTGAACATCACTATGGTAAAAATAAAGAATGGGTCCCAGCAACGAGGCCATGTTAGGTACCTAAATACAAAAGATACACTGAAATAAAGTGAGGAAAGAGGGAACCCCCCCCACCCCCCCCCTCAAGTTACAATGTATGCAAAAAGAAGAACTACAACTTCTAGGCAATTGCATCCTTCACTCTAAGAAAACTTCACAAAGAATGGAATTTCTGCTCAGTGAAGGTCTTGGTGAAGATGTCTGTCGTATGTTCTACTGAAGGAAAAAAATGTAAGTCGATGATCCCCTTGTGTACTAAGTCTCGGATGTAGTGCATGTGGATCTCGATGCACTTCGTCCGCTGCCTCTGAAATGGATCTCTGCAGAACTTCAAAGTGCTCTCGTTGTCACACCAGATGACGATCGACCGATGAAACTGAATGCCCAACTCAGAGAGAAAATGTTGTAGCCACATAGCTTGAATGGTTATGTTAACTACCCCTCTGTACTCTGCCTCGACTGAAGATAGAAAAATGGCATCTTGCTTCTTGCTCGACCAACAGATAGGCCCGAAACCAAGATTGAGTGAGTAACCATATGTGGACTTGCGATCAGTATTATCACCAACCCATTCATAATCAGTAAACCCGATGAGATCTAATGTAGATTTTGTTGCATAATGAATCCCAAAGGTGATGGTTCCCTAAACGTATCGAAGGATACACTTTACATCTTTCCAATGTAGCTCATGCGGCTCCTGCATGAACCTGGAAACTGCGCCAATTTCATATGGTAGGTTTGGTCTGGAGTGTGTGAGATACAACAAGCTCCCCACTAGTTGCCTTTATAGTGTGTTTTCAACCAGTGGAGTCTCCCAGCCATCCTCAAGTTTGACTCCTGATAAGAAAGGAGTCGGAGCAGACTTGCAATCTGTCATGTGAAATCTCTCAAGGAGATCTCGTGCATACTTGGCCTGAGACAATTTGATGCCTGATGCATCCTGACTGATCTCGAGTCCAAGGAAGAAGTGTAGAAGACCCATGTCCATCATCAAAAACATGTCATGTAGAATCCTCTTGACTATAGAAATCCTTGAAGTCGAGCACCCGGTGATCAACAAATCATCGACATCCAAAACTAAAAGTAGAAGTAAATCATCCGTCCTGAGCATGTAGACATTCAGGTCTTATTTACAATGTACAAAGTTCTATGACAATAGGTAGGAGTCCATCTTGGTATACCATGCCCTCGGAGCCTTCTCGAGGCCATAAAGTGACTTCTTCAGTCGACAGAACAAAGATGAGTCCTGCATAAATCCCTGGGGCTGCTCCATGTAGATATCCTCAGAGAGATCACCATGAAGAAATGCATTCTTCGCATCCATCTGATGGAATTCCCATCCCTTGGCTGCCGCAATGTCAAGTTCCAATTGTATGGAATCCATATTTGCTACTAGAGCGAAGGTCTCATCATAGTCAATACCATGAACCTGCTAAAATCCTTTGGCGACAAGTCTAGATTTGTATCTGTTGATCTGTCCATCCGCTACGCTCTTGGTCCTGTAGACCCATCTACATCTGAAAAGTTTCCTCCCAGAAGGAAGGGGAACCAGATCCCAATTCTGGTTCTCGAGGAGAGAGTTGTACTCCTTCTGCATGGTGGATTCCCAAAAGAGATTTCCAGCAGCCTCGCCATAAGACTATGGATCTGAAGACTGAACCAATAAAATATTCCTATAAGGAAATGGTTCAGTGGCAGTGAGTGCAATAGGAGACTCCTCGAAATCAGATTGATTCCTTCTAGTATCGGTTGTATCACCAACGATATCCCCTGCATCCTGAAGAGTAGTTTGCTCCCACTTGGGCTTTTTCTCTGGCTCTACAACTGCATCTGGATTCTCTGACTCTACATTTGACTGTACTGAATCTGAATCTAAATCATCTGAGTCCTTTGAATCAGAACTCTCATTTGAAGAAGAGTTGGAATGTGCATGCTCATCATCTTGGACAGGTGGAAGAGTGAAGGTGTCTGCATGCGACGTTGAGGTACATGTGAGACACTTTCCTTGAATTGGACACTACGCTCAATGATGAACCGGTTCGAGGAAAGATAAATAAGCTGATATCCATTCACATCGTCGGGGTATCCAACAAAAATTCACTCAGTGCTATGTGGATCAAGTGCCTTCCTCTTTTCATAGGGGATCCGAGCCCATGCACGTGAACAAAAAATGCGAAAGTGGGTCACTTCCGGTTTGAGGCCGCTCCAAGCCTCATAGTGGGTCTTGTCCTTGACAGATCTATGGAGATATGTGTTTTGGATGTATGTTGCACAATTAAGTGCTTCAGCCCATAGTCTCTATGGTAGTGAATTTGCATGCAACATGCAAGATTCCATCTCCTTTAGAGATCAGTTTTTCCGCTCAACAACTTCATTTTGTTGTGGAGTATAGGGAACTATGTGTTGCAACTGAATCCTTGCCTCATGGCAAAGATTATGGATCTAATGATTTACATACTCTTCCCCATTATCAGTTCAGAGGAATTTGATCTTCTTTCCAGACTATGTCTCAACCAAGGCTTTGAAATCTTTGAGGTGTTGAAAGACCTCACATTTTTTCCTGAGAAAGTAGATCCAAGTAAAATGTGAGAAATCATCAGCAAAAATGAGAAAAAACATTGCTTTGCTGATCGATGGATGCGGAAAAGGACCCATAAGGTCACTGTGAATCATATCTAAAGGTGCAGAGGCTCTCTGAGACTTTCCCTTGTCGAATTTCTCTTGAGGGTGTTTCCCAAGAACACATCCCTCACACACTCCATTGGAGAAATGGATGTCTGGTAGACCATCAACCAATATTTTCTTTCTAAGTTGTTGCATGTATCTGAAATTCAAATGTCCAAACCTTTCATGCCATATCCTACTACTTTAATCAACATGAGTAAGCAGTAAAGAAGAATCAGGTTCAACGAATTCAGAAAATGTATACAATCTAGACTGATGATTTACCTCACTCGTAGCAACCCTGGAGCTGGTTTGCATGTCGTAGATATCTATGGAATTTGGTGTGAATATGACTTTCTTTCTGGTGTTGGAATTCATCATCTGATACACGGAGAGAAGTTTGACAAAAATTTTGGGAACATGCAACACATCCTCGAAGCTTCCTTTGGTGAGTTCAATCCTTCCTTTTTCAGTGACTTCGATAGAAGAGTTGTCCCCCATCAGAATAGGAGGACATTTTCATGCATCCAAAGAAGAATATACTACTTTTGATGTAGCCATATGATGTGATGCTCCTAAATCAACAATCCAAGCATCAGGAGGGGAGTTGATGGAAATCAAGGCATGGCTAGGATTGCCTTTCTTGGAATTCAGATCTTCTGGCTTCTTCTTCTTGGCACCCTCGGGGATGTGATCTCCAAGGTTTTTTTGATGAATTATTTGAGACATCAAATATATTTGTTTTCGCATGCATGTGGATTCCGAATGGAATCCTTTGTGACATTACGTGCATTTCTCTCATTTTATTCCCTTTTCTCTTTTGGATCTGGAGGCATTAGTGAAAGGTTTTGTGTACCCTTCCTTCTTCGGATGTGCATGAGCTTTTCATTTATATTTATCTTTATATTTCTGATATTTTTGGCTGCCATCATGCACAGTGAGTGAATGCACCCTTGGGCCTTTGATTGTGCCCATGTTGATGAGCTTGGTTTGCTCTTGTGTTAGGGATTTGATAAAGTCCTCAAGAGAAGGCATCTTCCAGGTGGCTTCAGAGGAAAATCTGACAGAATGGAATGTGGATATGAATACAAAGAATTCAGGACCAAGACTGGAGAGAATGGTGAGAACCATTTGTTTCTCCTCCTTCAATTTATCAAGCCTGCAAACTTTGAGTTGCAACAGTAAATCCTTGAATTTTGTAAAGAAATATTTGATATTATCGAAGCTTTTTGGATCCAATGTGAGTAGCTCAACCTCCAGCATGTGTCCCCTCATCTCATCCTATTTTCCAAAGATCCCATCCAAGGTGGTCTAGGCTTCATTGGGAGTCTTACAGGAAGATATGTGAAAAAGTAGATCGAGAGAAATAACACTGCAAATTGTTCTGAGTGCCTCATCCATGCGATTTAAGTACTTGGATTTTTCTATGGTTGATGTCGGTTCTGTATCTGTAATCAAGGTTAACCTGTACAACCCTTTGTTTCGAAAATGTATGGCTATTTTCTCCTTCCATGCAAAATAGTTGTAAGGTGTAAGAATTATTTCTTTTGGAAATCCTTCTTTCCGTTGTCTTCAATCTTTTGTACCTGCAAAACTTTTTGGTGTATCTTTTGCTTAGCAGTCTGTTGGATCTGATACCATGTAAATGTGTTGAAACTGCACATAATGGATCTAGCTAAAAAATAATACACACATTTGCAGAGATAAATTGAGAAAGAAGAAGAAGGAGAGAAAGAATGAAAGAATTCTCATTATTTGTTGCAAATAATGAAGAATTTACACATGATATACTCTATATAGCTCAATGAGTGTGCACTGGAGGAGAACCAATGCATCATAGTGGTGGTATAGAGTGATATGGACACACACCAATAGTTACGGGAGTTAACTTCCACCTAGTCTAGTCTCTCAAGCAGTTATGGGAGTGAATTGCCACCTAGTTGAGTTAACTAGTCAACTAGTCTTCAGTTGATTGACTGAACATAGAGTAGTGAGGATTTAACTCAGGGAATCAAGGCTCATGCACCAGTCTGGTGATGATACCAAAGCGAGGTCAAATTAGCATGGTGATGATCCCAATGTTTCATGGTGACAAAACCAATGCAACATCTAAACTCAACTCAACTAGTCAAACTGAAGTGTCAACTGAAAGAGAATATTCTCCAGGTGGANGTTGTCACACCAGATGACGATCGACCGATGAAACTGAATGCCCAACTCAGTGAGAAAATGTTGTAGCCACATAGCTTGAATGGTTATGTTAACTACCCCTCTGTACTCTGCCTCGACTGAAGATAGAACAATGGCATCTTGCTTCTTTCTCGACCAACAGATAGGCCCGAAACCAAGATTGAGTGAGTAACCATATGTGGACTTGCGATCAGTATTATCGCCAACCCAGTCATAATCAGTAAACCCGATGAGATCTAATGTAGATTTTATTGCATAATGAATCCCAAAGGTGATGGTGCCCTAAACGTATCGAAGGATACACTTTACATCTTTCCAATGTAGCTCATGTGACTCCTGCATGAACCTGGAAACTGCGCCAATTTCATATGGTAGGTTTGGTCTGGAGTGTGTGAGATACAACAAGCTCCCCACTAGTTGTCTGTATAGTGTGTTGTCAACCAGTGGAGTCTCCCCGCCATCCTCAAGTTTGACTCCTGATAAGAAAGGAGTCGGAGTAGACTTGCAATCTGTCATGTGAAATCTCTCAAGAAGATATCGTGCATACTTGGCTTGAGACAATTTGATGCCTGATGCATCCTGACTGATCTCGAGTCCAAGGAAGAAGTGTAGCAGACCCATGTCCATCATCAAAAACCTTTCATGTAGAATCCTCTTGACTATAGAAATCCTTGAAGTCGAGCACCCGGTGATCAACAAATCATCGACATCCAAAACCAAAAGTAGAAGTAAATCATCCGTCCTGAGCATGTAGACATTCAGGTCTTATTTACAATGTACAAAGTTATATGACAATAGGTAGGAGTCCATCTTGGTATACCATACCCTCGGAGCCTGCTCGAGGCCATAAAGTGACTTCTTCAGTCGACAGAACAAAGATGAGTCCTGCATAAATCCCTGGGGCTACTCCATGTAGATATCCTCAGAGAGATCACCATGAAGAAATGCATTCTTCGCGTCCATCTGATGGAATTCCCATCCCTTGGCTGCCGCAATGTCAAGTTCCAATTGTATGGAATCCATATTTGCTACTAGAGCGAAGGTCTCATCATAGTCAATACCATGAACCTGCTAAAATCCTTTGGCGACAAGTCTAGATTTGTATCTGTTGATCTGTCCATCCGCTACGCTCTTGGTCCTGTAGACCCATCTACATCTGAAAAGTTTCCTCCCAGAAGGAAGGGGAACCAGATCCCAATTCTGGTTCTCGAGGAGAGAGTTGTACTCCTTCTGCATGGTGGATTCCCAAAAGAGATTTCCAGCAGCCTCGCCATAAGACTATGGATCTGAAGACTGAACCAATAAAATATTCCTATAAGGAAATGGTTCAGTGGCAGTGAGTGCAATAGGAGACTCCTCGAAATCAGATTGATTCCTTCTAGTATCGGTTGTATCACCAACGATATCCCCTGCATCCTGAAGAGTAGTTTGCTCCCACTTGGGCTTTTTCTCTGGCTCTACAACTGCATCTGGATTCTCTGACTCTACATTTGACTGTACTGAATCTGAATCTAAATCATCTGAGTCCTTTGAATCAGAACTCTCATTTGAAGAAGAGTTGGAATGTGCATGCTCATCATCTTGGACAGGTGGAAGAGTGAAGGTGTCTGCATGCGACGTTGAGGTACATGTGAGACACTTTCCTTGAATTGGACACTACGCTCAATGATGAACCGGTTCGAGGAAAGATAAATAAGCTGATATCCATTCACATCGTCGGGGTATCCAACAAAAATTCACTCAGTGCTATGTGGATCAAGTGCCTTCCTCTTTTCATAGGGGATCCGAGCCCATGCACGTGAACAAAAAATGCGAAAGTGGGTCACTTCCGGTTTGAGGCCGCTCCAAGCCTCATAGTGGGTCTTGTCCTTGACAGATCTATGGAGATATGTGTTTTGGATGTATGTTGCACAATTAAGTGCTTCAGCCCATAGTCTCTATGGTAGTGAATTTGCATGCAACATGCAAGATTCCATCTCCTTTAGAGATCAGTTTTTCCGCTCAACAACTTCATTTTGTTGTGGAGTATAGGGAACTATGTGTTGCAACTGAATCCTTGCCTCATGGCAAAGATTATGGATCTAATGATTTACATACTCTTCCCCATTATCAGTTCAGAGGAATTTGATCTTCTTTCCAGACTATGTCTCAACCAAGGCTTTGAAATCTTTGAGGTGTTGAAAGACCTCACATTTTTTCCTGAGAAAGTAGATCCAAGTAAAATGTGAGAAATCATCAGCAAAAATGAGAAAAAACATTGCTTTGCTGATCGATGGATGCGGAAAAGGACCCATAAGGTCACTGTGAATCATATCTAAAGGTGCAGAGGCTCTCTGAGACTTTCCCTTGTCGAATTTCTCTTGAGGGTGTTTCCCAAGAACACATCCCTCACACACTCCATTGGAGAAATGGATGTCTGGTAGACCATCAACCAATATTTTCTTTCTAAGTTGTTGCATGTATCTGAAATTCAAATGTCCAAACCTTTCATGCCATATCCTACTACTTTAATCAACATGAGTAAGCAGTAAAGAAGAATCAGGTTCAACGAATTCAGAAAATGTATACAATCTAGACTGATGATTTACCTCACTCGTAGCAACCCTGGAGCTGGTTTGCATGTCGTAGATATCTATGGAATTTGGTGTGAATATGACTTTCTTTCTGGTGTTGGAATTCATCATCTGATACACGGAGAGAAGTTTGACAAAAATTTTGGGAACATGCAACACATCCTCGAAGCTTCCTTTGGTGAGTTCAATCCTTCCTTTTTCAGTGACTTCGATAGAAGAGTTGTCCCCCATCAGAATAGGAGGACATTTTCATGCATCCAAAGAAGAATATACTACTTTTGATGTAGCCATATGATGTGATGCTCCTAAATCAACAATCCAAGCATCAGGAGGGGAGTTGATGGAAATCAAGGCATGGCTAGGATTGCCTTTCTTGGAATTCAGATCTTCTGGCTTCTTCTTCTTGGCACCCTCGGGGATGTGATCTCCAAGGTTTTTTTGATGAATTATTTGAGACATCAAATATATTTGTTTTCGCATGCATGTGGATTCCGAATGGAATCCTTTGTGACATTACGTGCATTTCTCTCATTTTATTCCCTTTTCTCTTTTGGATCTGGAGGCATTAGTGAAAGGTTTTGTGTACCCTTCCTTCTTCGGATGTGCATGAGCTTTTCATTTATATTTATCTTTATATTTCTGATATTTTTGGCTGCCATCATGCACAGTGAGTGAATGCACCCTTGGGCCTTTGATTGTGCCCATGTTGATGAGCTTGGTTTGCTCTTGTGTTAGGGATTTGATAAAGTCCTCAAGAGAAGGCATCTTCCAGGTGGCTTCAGAGGAAAATCTGACAGAATGGAATGTGGATATGAATACAAAGAATTCAGGACCAAGACTGGAGAGAATGGTGAGAACCATTTGTTTCTCCTCCTTCAATTTATCAAGCCTGCAAACTTTGAGTTGCAACAGTAAATCCTTGAATTTTGTAAAGAAATATTTGATATTATCGAAGCTTTTTGGATCCAATGTGAGTAGCTCAACCTCCAGCATGTGTCCCCTCATCTCATCCTATTTTCCAAAGATCCCATCCAAGGTGGTCTAGGCTTCATTGGGAGTCTTACAGGAAGATATGTGAAAAAGTAGATCGAGAGAAATAACACTGCAAATTGTTCTGAGTGCCTCATCCATGCGATTTAAGTACTTGGATTTTTCTATGGTTGATGTCGGTTCTGTATCTGTAATCAAGGTTAACCTGTACAACCCTTTGTTTCGAAAATGTATGGCTATTTTCTCCTTCCATGCAAAATAGTTGTAAGGTGTAAGAATTATTTCTTTTGGAAATCCTTCTTTCCGTTGTCTTCAATCTTTTGTACCTGCAAAACTTTTTGGTGTATCTTTTGCTTAGCAGTCTGTTGGATCTGATACCATGTAAATGTGTTGAAACTGCACATAATGGATCTAGCTAAAAAATAATACACACATTTGCAGAGATAAATTGAGAAAGAAGAAGAAGGAGAGAAAGAATGAAAGAATTCTCATTATTTGTTGCAAATAATGAAGAATTTACACATGATATACTCTATATAGCTCAATGAGTGTGCACTGGAGGAGAACCAATGCATCATAGTGGTGGTATAGAGTGATATGGACACACACCAATAGTTACGGGAGTTAACTTCCACCTAGTCTAGTCTCTCAAGCAGTTATGGGAGTGAATTGCCACCTAGTTGAGTTAACTAGTCAACTAGTCTTCAGTTGATTGACTGAACATAGAGTAGTGAGGATTTAACTCAGGGAATCAAGGCTCATGCACCAGTCTGGTGATGATACCAAAGCGAGGTCAAATTAGCATGGTGATGATCCCAATGTTTCATGGTGACAAAACCAATGCAACATCTAAACTCAACTCAACTAGTCAAACTGAAGTGTCAACTGAAAGAGAATATTCTCCAGGTGGAATATTCTCCCCTAAAATATAGGAGACTAGATAATGACTAATTATGACTAATAAACAAGGAAAAACCTTAGGAAAAATAAATCCTAGGTGTCTGTGAAGTAACTCCAACAATAATTCCCCACTCCAAATCAGAGATATCACACAACTAAACATATTTTAAACCCAATTTGTGATCAATAATTTTAGTATGAGCTACATTTTGATTATTTGGGTTGATTTTTATTGATGTCAACCCTTGAAGAAAGTTTGATAGCAAATTCTGGTAGCACGAAGGTTTGGGTAATGGACCCAAGTTTGTTTGATGGATAATTGTTTGAGTTTTGATATATTTGCAGGTAATACTATTCCATATGGATAGTACATGTCATTCCATTTCTGGTGTTATGTGGAACATCACATAACTCCTCACGGCTAGAGAGTTATGGACATGTGAAGTTGGAGAAAGGTTTGGGTAATGGACCCACGTTTGTTTGATGGATAATGGTATGAGTTTTGATATATTTACAGGTAAAACTATTCTAGATGGATAATACATGTCATGCCATTTCCATTGGTATGTGGAACGCCACATAACTCCTTGCGGTTATAGAGTTATGGCCATCTGAAGTTGGAGAACCCTCATGAGTCATATAGAAGCCCCAAAAGGTCAAAGTAGTCAAAGTGGTTTAAGAGATTTTAGAAGGTAAATAATAAAGTGAAGTGATGAGTGTACTATAA
>JZKD02S1592853.1:0-10156 GCA_000966675.3 Picea glauca
ATATATATATATATATATATATATATATAGTTTAACAACTCCTCCTCCTCCTCAAGTTAAAATCTAATGCCCAATGACGCTCCTCCTCCTGAGCTTTGAATTTCTTCCTGACTTGGAAGATTTCTAACATCTCGAAGGTCTCGTCCTTCGATTTTCCTCTTGCGATCCCAACTATTGGGTCTCGACTTCTTCTTTCCCTCCTGAGATTTTGTCAATGAAACTTGACCTTGGCCCTATGCACACTTGTGCTCTACATGAAACTTCGTACTACCTCTCCTGAGCTTGTCTCTAGCTTGGACCTCGAAGTGTCTTGACCTTCTTCTCTTTTCTACAAGAAATTTGTATGCAAATGAACTATTCCTCATGAGCTTACGAGCTTGAAACAATTTTCTTCCCTGCACACTCCTTATGATTGACTAGCCTTCAACTGGCTATCTTTCAACACTTCATCTGAGTGTTTTCCTAGCACACTCCTTGCACAGGTCGTCCTCCAAAGTATTCAACAACATTGTCCTCTTGAGCTTCAATTGATTGGACCTCAAAGGTGTATGTCCCACATGTCCCTTGAATAGATGCAAGTGCCCTCTTGGCGACTTATGCTCAAGCAATCCTTGTTGAGCTTGCAGAGTATTTGGTAACTCTATTTTCTTCTCCTCGTATTCCTTGAATGGAACCTATGTCGTCTTGGAGACTCCTTCTCAAGCACACCTTCTTGATCCTACAGAGTTTTCAACACCTCTGTGAGTGTCTTCTCCTAGAAACTTCCCTTATCTCTGAAATTGAAATAGAGTTCTTTTTGTGCACTCGCTCAATGCCCTCCTGATAGAACTTCACATAATCCTCAATGATTATGTTTTCTCTCTATTCCCTCCTCTGAATAGTCTCAACTCCAAGGTTTTCAGTAACCTTGAGGCTTCTCCCTTGATTTTATGATTCCTCTAGTATGACCTCCTGGCATATTCTTGCCTAAATTCCACAAAACTTAGATATGCACTCTTTTCACTGGCTCACATAGTCTTCAACACTCTTTCATGAAACCCCTTGCATTAAGCCGCAAAGAACCCAGACTAAAATCAAAGAAATCTCAAATAAACAATTTTGTCTATACCTGCAGATGGAACCTATCACATACATATACAACATAAAATAGCACACATATGACATTCATTCATAACCACATAAACAAACAAAGAATCTCATGCAAGAAAAAATTCTCTTTGTATTAATATGAATGTTCAGTTACAATATGGGTGAGCTTGAACTGCAATAGAGTCTCGACTCTCTCCTTCTTCTCTTCTATTCTAATCTCATCTGCCTTGTCTAATCAATATACAAAGATATTTTTACAAAAGAGGGGCTCTTCGATCTCTTCCCTCCAAGATACATACTCTCATAAATTTACATTGAATTGCTTTCAATGGCTGTCTAGTCCGAATCGGATCTAGATATTATCATCCTGGTATCCATTAAAGGTGACTCTATCGAATATCTACATAAAGGCATCGACGTGGCTCTTCCATCCTTACAAACAATTAATTACAATTTAAAATTTGAAATGAGAGTGATGGATCCTCTCCCTTCCTTGAATGTGTGTTGAATGTGTTGTCCAGATGGCACGTTGTTGGGTTGGAGAAATGCTCCTGCATCAAATTTTAAGGAATTAACCATGCAATTTGAACAAGAAGGAAAAAGGTATAAATTACAATGTCTCATAGCTAGTTCTCCTAATATCATTAGTTCCCATCATATGAAAAATATCCTCAACAAAGGCCACTCTAGTATCATTTCTCACCTCCATTCTATTCAATCCATTGAAACACCCTCTGTGCATCCTGACCTCCAAGATATCCTTTCCAAATATCAAGATGTTTTTTCCACCCCTTAGGGACTTCCTCCTTCTCATGGTGTTCATGATCATTATATTCCCCTTATTTCTGGAAATATTCCTCCCAATGTTCTCCCTTATCATCACGCCTTTTCCCAAAAGAATGAAATTAAGAAAATAGTGCAAGAATTTCTCCAAGCGGGTGTTATCCGCCCCAATACCATCCATTATTCTTCCCATGTGGTCATGGTACTTAAAAAAAATGGTACTTGGTGCATCTGTCCTGACTTTCATAACCTCAATAACCTCACCATCATGGACAAGTTCCGCATTCCTATCATTGATGATCTCTTGGATGCGCTGAGTGGTGCTCAGTACTTCACTAAACTTGATCTGCGTTATGACTACCACCAGATGCGTATGCAAGAAGCTGACATACCCAAGACTTCCTTTTCAAATCATGAGGGTCACTATGAGATTTTGGTCATTCCCTTTAGCATGTGTAATGCCCACTCCACCTTACAAAACCTCATGAATGATGTCTTCCTTCCTTTTCTTCATCACTTTGTCTTACTTTCTTTGATGATATTTTCATCTATAGTAAAACTTGGCAATCTTATATCTCCCATGTGGATCAAATTATCCATCTATTCTCACATCACCAAATTTTCCTCAAATTATCTAAATGTTCCTTTGGAGCCTCAGAAGTAGAGTACTTGGGTCATATTTTTGGAAAGGTTGTTGTTTGGGTGGATCCTAAAAATATTGAAGCAATGTAGGATTGGACTCACCCCAAGATTATCAAAAAATTTTGTGGTTTTCTGGGTTTAACTGACTATTATCGCAAGTTTGTTCATAATTATGGGAAGATTGAGGCCCCTCTCACTCCTCTACTTAAAAAGAATTATTTCACTTGGACTCTCACATTGGATCAATCATTTCAAGCTTTGAAGGAAGCTATGTGTACTACTTCGGTCTTGTCCCTTCCTAATTTCACAAAACCTTTTTCCTCGAATGTGATGCCCCAGGAAGAGGAATTGGAGTTGTCCTTATGCAAGAAGGCATACCTTTGGTCTTTAATAGCAAACAATTGTCCAAAATCCATTTGGGCCAATTAACACATGAAAAGGAAATGTTGGATATTCTGTATTCAGTGGATCTCTGGTGCCCTTATATCCTAGGGAAACACTTCCAAATTAAGACAAATAATCAAAGCCTCAAGTATTTTCTGGAGCAACAACCTTCCTCAGAGAAAAAAAAATGGTTAACTAAGCTCTTTGGTTATGATTATGAGATCATTTACAATAAAGGAAAATAAAATGTGGTTGTTGATGCTATTTCTCAAAAATATGAATATGAAGGGTCCCTTTTTTTCCTCTCCTTCATTGTACCAGATTGGCTCCAAGTCATGCACCAAGAATGGCTACATGATCCTAATATTGCATATGATCCAACAATTGAAATACAACTCTCCAATTTCCCTAGGGTACTCTTGGCACAACGATGAACTTCACTACAAAGGTTTTTTGTATTTAAGTAAACAATCACAACTTAAATCCACGGTGCTTTCTGAGCTTCATGCTACTCCCACAACTGGGAATTCAGGGTTTACCAAAACCTATGATCGGGTCAAATGTTATTTTTTCTAGGATGGTATGAAAAAGGAAGTTCACAGTTTTGTAGAAGAATGTGATGTTTTTCAACACAACAAAGGTGAAACCATCAAACCTCCTAGCACACTCCAATCGCTTTTGATTCCACCCACTATTTGGAGGGAAATATCTATGGATTTTATTGTGAGATTACCTAAATTAGGAAATAAGTTCGCCATCATGGTGGTTGTGGATCGTCCTTCCAAGTATGCTCATTTCTGTGCTCTTCAACACCCATTTATAGCATCAATTGTGGCTCAACTCTTCATTGATCATATCTTCAAGCTTCATGTCATGCCTCATTCTATTGTTTCTGATCGAGATCTCACTTTCACTAGCAATTTTTGGCAAGAATTATTCAGACTCTAGGGCACCCAATTGCATCTCAACACCGCTTATCATCCCCAGACTAATGGTCAAATTGAATTCATCAATAAGTGTTTGGAGACTTATTTGAGGTGTTTTTCCTGTGAAAGGTAAAATCAATGGGCTCAATGGTTACCATTAGTTGAATGGTGGTACAACACTTCTTACCATACAGCTACTCGCATGACTCCTTTTGAAGTAGTATATGGCCAAAATCCACCTTCAGTTATCTCCTACATGCCAGGTGTATCAAAGGTCCAGGTGATTGACTAGACACTTACAATTTGTGAGGCTATTCTTCGTACCCTCAAAGAGAATTTGGTCATGGCTCATAATCGCATGAAGCAACAATTTGATCAAGGTCGCTCAGAATGAAAATTTGTTGAAGGAGACTAGGTATTTCTTCAGTTGCAACCTTATAAGAAAACTTCACTCAAGGTCGAACATTGTCAGAAATGGGCACCCAAATTTTATGGTCCTTATATAGTTCTCAAGTGCATTGGGTAGGTGGCCTATCAGTTAGATTTACCCAATCATTCTAAGCTCCATCATGTTTTTTATGTCTCTTTCTTCAAGAAGGTGATTGGAACTAAGTTCCAAACTCAAACCAACCCTCCTGAGTTGGATGAAGAAGGATCGATCTGGTTGCAACCACAAGCAGTTTTGGACCAGCAGGAGCATTGTCTTCGTCAATGTACCATGAAGGAATTATTAGTTCAGTGGAAATATACAACTCCAACAGATGCCACATGGGAGACTGCTACCATTCTGCAGCAATTTCCTCATATTATTCCTTGAGGACAAGACTGCTTCTAAGGGGGAGGGCATGTTAGGGACCTAACCTACCTAACCCATCAAGTGGGTAGAATAATATACTATCATGTCATAAAGGTCAATATTAAGAAGTCCTAGCAATATGGAGGAATAATTCAAATGTAATAAGACCTAATAGAAGCTTCCACTTCCATAAGGATCTTCCTCTAGATTGTTCCTTTGATAGACAGATTTAGTATAAATAGGAATAGAGGGTATGAGAAGTTTTGTCTTGGATATTATTGTAATAGTTCCTTGCTCTGCTAGAGGTTTCCCCCACGAAGAGGAAATTGAACATTGCTCTCAGTAATAAAAGTGCTCTTTATGGTGTATTTATGGTATTATTCTGGTATTATTATGATGTTGTTCTCACTATATCATTGTTTATCTACCATTTCTAGCTAATTATTTATGTTCTGCATACTATTTTATATCTGGAATATTACATATACATGATAATATTTGAGGGTATAATGGTTATATAGGTTATGGTTAAAATGAGTTAGGGGTTAAATGCCTAAAGGCTTTTAGGGACTAGGGTTTATATGATTAGGNCTTCCCTGCACACTCCTTATGATTGACTAGCCTTCAACTGGCTATCTTTCAACACTTCATCTGAGTGTTTTCCTAGCACACTCCTTGCACAGGTCGTCCTCCAAAGTATTCAACAACATTGTCCTCTTGAGCTTCAATTGATTGGACCTCAAAGGTGTATGTCCCACATGTCCCTTGAATAGATGCAAGTGCCCTCTTGGCGACTTATGCTCAAGCAATCCTTGTTGAGCTTGCAGAGTATTTGGTAACTCTATTTTCTTCTCCTCGTATTCCTTGAATGGAACCTATGTCGTCTTGGAGACTCCTTCTCAAGCACACCTTCTTGATCCTACAGAGTTTTCAACACCTCTGTGAGTGTCTTCTCCTAGAAACTTCCCTTATCTCTGAAATTGAAATAGAGTTCTTTTTGTGCACTCGCTCAATGCCCTCCTGATAGAACTTCACATAATCCTCAATGATTATGTTTTCTCTCTATTCCCTCCTCTGAATAGTCTCAACTCCAAGGTTTTCAGTAACCTTGAGGCTTCTCCCTTGATTTTATGATTCCTCTAGTATGACCTCCTGGCATATTCTTGCCTAAATTCCACAAAACTTAGATATGCACTCTTTTCACTGGCTCACATAGTCTTCAACACTCTTTCATGAAACCCCTTGCATTAAGCCGCAAAGAACCCAGACTAAAATCAAAGAAATCTCAAATAAACAATTTTGTCTATACCTGCAGATGGAACCTATCACATACATATACAACATAAAATAGCACACATATGACATTCATTCATAACCACATAAACAAACAAAGAATCTCATGCAAGAAAAAATTCTCTTTGTATTAATATGAATGTTCAGTTACAATATGGGTGAGCTTGAACTGCAATAGAGTCTCGACTCTCTCCTTCTTCTCTTCTATTCTAATCTCATCTGCCTTGTCTAATCAATATACAAAGATATTTTTACAAAAGAGGGGCTCTTCGATCTCTTCCCTCCAAGATACATACTCTCATAAATTTACATTGAATTGCTTTCAATGGCTGTCTAGTCCGAATCGGATCTAGATATTATCATCCTGGTATCCATTAAAGGTGACTCTATCGAATATCTACATAAAGGCATCGACGTGGCTCTTCCATCCTTACAAACAATTAATTACAATTTAAAATTTGAAATGAGAGTGATGGATCCTCTCCCTTCCTTGAATGTGTGTTGAATGTGTTGTCCAGATGGCACGTTGTTGGGTTGGAGAAATGCTCCTGCATCAAATTTTAAGGAATTAACCATGCAATTTGAACAAGAAGGAAAAAGGTATAAATTACAATGTCTCATAGCTAGTTCTCCTAATATCATTAGTTCCCATCATATGAAAAATATCCTCAACAAAGGCCACTCTAGTATCATTTCTCACCTCCATTCTATTCAATCCATTGAAACACCCTCTGTGCATCCTGACCTCCAAGATATCCTTTCCAAATATCAAGATGTTTTTTCCACCCCTTAGGGACTTCCTCCTTCTCATGGTGTTCATGATCATTATATTCCCCTTATTTCTGGAAATATTCCTCCCAATGTTCTCCCTTATCATCACGCCTTTTCCCAAAAGAATGAAATTAAGAAAATAGTGCAAGAATTTCTCCAAGCGGGTGTTATCCGCCCCAATACCATCCATTATTCTTCCCATGTGGTCATGGTACTTAAAAAAAATGGTACTTGGTGCATCTGTCCTGACTTTCATAACCTCAATAACCTCACCATCATGGACAAGTTCCGCATTCCTATCATTGATGATCTCTTGGATGCGCTGAGTGGTGCTCAGTACTTCACTAAACTTGATCTGCGTTATGACTACCACCAGATGCGTATGCAAGAAGCTGACATACCCAAGACTTCCTTTTCAAATCATGAGGGTCACTATGAGATTTTGGTCATTCCCTTTAGCATGTGTAATGCCCACTCCACCTTACAAAACCTCATGAATGATGTCTTCCTTCCTTTTCTTCATCACTTTGTCTTACTTTCTTTGATGATATTTTCATCTATAGTAAAACTTGGCAATCTTATATCTCCCATGTGGATCAAATTATCCATCTATTCTCACATCACCAAATTTTCCTCAAATTATCTAAATGTTCCTTTGGAGCCTCAGAAGTAGAGTACTTGGGTCATATTTTTGGAAAGGTTGTTGTTTGGGTGGATCCTAAAAATATTGAAGCAATGTAGGATTGGACTCACCCCAAGATTATCAAAAAATTTTGTGGTTTTCTGGGTTTAACTGACTATTATCGCAAGTTTGTTCATAATTATGGGAAGATTGAGGCCCCTCTCACTCCTCTACTTAAAAAGAATTATTTCACTTGGACTCTCACATTGGATCAATCATTTCAAGCTTTGAAGGAAGCTATGTGTACTACTTCGGTCTTGTCCCTTCCTAATTTCACAAAACCTTTTTCCTCGAATGTGATGCCCCAGGAAGAGGAATTGGAGTTGTCCTTATGCAAGAAGGCATACCTTTGGTCTTTAATAGCAAACAATTGTCCAAAATCCATTTGGGCCAATTAACACATGAAAAGGAAATGTTGGATATTCTGTATTCAGTGGATCTCTGGTGCCCTTATATCCTAGGGAAACACTTCCAAATTAAGACAAATAATCAAAGCCTCAAGTATTTTCTGGAGCAACAACCTTCCTCAGAGAAAAAAAAATGGTTAACTAAGCTCTTTGGTTATGATTATGAGATCATTTACAATAAAGGAAAATAAAATGTGGTTGTTGATGCTATTTCTCAAAAATATGAATATGAAGGGTCCCTTTTTTTCCTCTCCTTCATTGTACCAGATTGGCTCCAAGTCATGCACCAAGAATGGCTACATGATCCTAATATTGCATATGATCCAACAATTGAAATACAACTCTCCAATTTCCCTAGGGTACTCTTGGCACAACGATGAACTTCACTACAAAGGTTTTTTGTATTTAAGTAAACAATCACAACTTAAATCCACGGTGCTTTCTGAGCTTCATGCTACTCCCACAACTGGGAATTCAGGGTTTACCAAAACCTATGATCGGGTCAAATGTTATTTTTTCTAGGATGGTATGAAAAAGGAAGTTCACAGTTTTGTAGAAGAATGTGATGTTTTTCAACACAACAAAGGTGAAACCATCAAACCTCCTAGCACACTCCAATCGCTTTTGATTCCACCCACTATTTGGAGGGAAATATCTATGGATTTTATTGTGAGATTACCTAAATTAGGAAATAAGTTCGCCATCATGGTGGTTGTGGATCGTCCTTCCAAGTATGCTCATTTCTGTGCTCTTCAACACCCATTTATAGCATCAATTGTGGCTCAACTCTTCATTGATCATATCTTCAAGCTTCATGGCATGCCTCATTCTATTGTTTCTGATCGAGATCTCACTTTCACTAGCAATTTTTGGCAAGAATTATTCAGACTCTAGGGCACCCAATTGCATCTCAGCACCGCTTATCATCCCCAGACTAATGGTCAAATTGAATTCATCAATAAGTGTTTGGAGACTTATTTGAGGTGTTTTTCCTCTAAAAGGTAAAATCAATGGGCTCAATGGTTACCATTAGTTGAATGGTGGTACAACACTTCTTACCATACAACTACTCGCATGACTCCTTTTGAAGTAGTATATGGCCAAAATCCACCTTCAGTGATCTCCTACATGCCAGGTGTATCAAAGGTCCAGGTGATTGACTAGACACTTACAGTTTGTGAGGCTATTCTTCATACCCTCAAAGAGAATTTGGTCATGGCTCATAATCACATGAAGCAACAATTTGATCAAGGTCGCTCAGAATGAAAATTTGTTGAAGGAGACCAGGTATTTCTTCAGTTGCAACCTTATAAGAAAACTTCACTCAAGGTCAAACATTGTCAGAAATGGGCACCCAAATTTTATGGTCCTTATATAGTTCTCAAGTGCATTGGGTAGGAGGCCTATCAGTTATATTTACACAATAATTCTAAGCTCCATCATGTTTTTTATGTCTCTTTCTTAAAGAAGGTGATTGGAACTAAGTTCCAAACTCAAACCGACCCTCCCGAGTTGGATGAAGAAGGATCGATCTGGTTGCAACCACAAGCAATTTTGGACCAGTAGGAGCATTGTCTTCATCAATGTACCATGAAGGAATTATTAGTTCAGTGGAAATATACAACTCCAACAGATGCCACATGGGAGACTGCTACCATTCTGCAGCAATTTCCTCATCTTATTCCTTGAGGACACGACTGCTTCTAAGGGGGAGGGCATGTTAGGGACCTAACCTACCTAACCCATCAAGTGGGTAGAATAATATACTATCATGTCATAAAGGTCAATATTAAGAAGTCCTAGCAATAAGGAGGAATAATTCAAATGTAAGAAGACCTAATAGAAGCTTCCACTTCCATAAGGATCTTCCTCTAGATTGTTCCTTTGATAGACAGATTTAGTATAAATAGGAATAGAGGGTATGAGAAGTTTTGTCTTGGATATTATTGTAATAGTTCCTTGCTCTGCTAGAGGTTTCCCCCACGAAGAGGAAATTGAACATTGCTCTCAGTAATAAAAGTGCTCTTTATGGTGTATTTATGGTATTATTCTGGTATTATTATGATGTTGTTCTCACTATATCATTGTTTATCTACCATTTCTAGCTAATTATTTATGTTCTGCATACTATTTTATATCTGGAATATTACATATACATGATAATATTTGAGGGTATAATGGTTATATAGGTTATGGTTAAAATGAGTTAGGGGTTAAATGCCTAAAGGCTTTTAGGGACTAGGGTTTATATGATTAGGGATTGGAAATTATAAGGGTTAAAAAAAATGGATAAGGGATTATAGAGGTTAATGGGTTATATTTCTTAGGGGTGATAGTGATTATAGGTAATATGCATTATATAGGTCATGTGTTAGAACATATA
>JZKD02S1592854.1:0-10156 GCA_000966675.3 Picea glauca
TTTGATGAAGGCTTTGACCTTTCTGCATACGTTAGTGAATAAGGTGGGCCAGTAATACCCAGCCCTAAGGATTTTATAGGCTATGGTATTCCATAAATGATGCCCTCCACATAGGATGCTGTGAAATTCAACAATGATCTTGTTAGCCTCTTGTGGATTCATACATTTCAAAAGCAACCCCAAGGGGTCTTTTCAATATAAAACTTGATTGACAAGGAAGTATGTGACTGCTTTGAGCTTCAGAGCTCTTGCCTTGTTTCTTTGTAGGCCATCTGGAGTCCACAACTCTTGCAAAAAATATATGACATCCTTATACCAAGGACATCGAGCCAAAGGGGGTTCTTCTTGAGGGTCCACATCAGACAGCTGATCCTGCTGATTTCCTAAGAATTCATTGATGAAACCCACCCCCAAAGCTTTGTAATTTTCTTCATCCAACATCTTGTCTAAACCTTGACCTTTGATTAATTTGTTAGGCCTTATTTCCAAGTCAAACTCAAGGATCTTGGCTATCCACTTACTCCTCCTCCAGTCTATATCAGGCTGAATAAGAATGTCCTTAACAATGGCCAAGGGGACATGGGAAATGATCTTCGATTGCAAGACATAGGTTCTAAAGGCTTTGAGAGCCTTTACCAAGACATATGCTTGCTTCTCCATGATGTCGTACCTGACCTCGACATCCCTTAGGGCTCTACTAAAATAGGAAATAGGCTGCTCTAGCCCGGCCTCGTTTGTCTGAAATAAAACAACAGCCACTGTGTCAGATGAGGCAAAGGATAAAATAAGGAAATCCTTTGAGTAATCGGGATTGATAAGCACAGGAGCTTCAGTCAAGGCCTTCTTTATCTTCTCAAAGGAATTTCAAGATTCAGAGATCCACCTCACCTCATTTTCCTTTCTCAACATGGTTGTTATAAGATTTACCACCTCAGCAAAGTTAGAAACAAACCTCCTTAGAAAATTAATCTTACCAAGGAAAGACTGGACTTATTTCCTGGATCTTGGGATTGTCAAGGCTTGGATTGCTTCAACTCTTCTAGGATAAATTTTGACTCCTTCTGCTGATACTATGTGGCCCAGTAACCTTCCCTCCTTCATGGAGAACAAAGATTTTTTGGGATTCAATGAGAGGCCAAAACTCTTGCATTTAAGAAAAAATTTCCTAAGATGACAATGGTGTTCTTTATCAGATTTGGAAAAGATTGTTATTTCATCCAGATAGATGACCACAAACTTATCATTTTCCCCAATGAAAGCTATGTCCATGGCTCGTTGAAATGTTTCCCCTGCATTCATCAATCCAAAAATCATTTTATCATACATGAATGTGTCCCATGGAGTGGTAAATGTCATCTTCTCCCTGTCCTCAGGTAGAACAGAGATTTGATTGTAGCCAGAGAAGCCATCAATCATGGATATCCTGGATGCTCCTATTATCCTCTGCAATTATGTTCCATCTTTGGCAAGGGGTAATTGTCCTTCCGTGAGCTCCTATTCAGGTTTCTAAAATCTACACAGAGTCTGATTTCTCCATCCTTCTTCCTTACTAGGACCAAATTGGCCACCCACTCTGAATATCTCAATGGCACGATGATCTGGGCATGTAGCAGCTTCTTCACTTCTCTCTCCATGATAGGCAGCAACATAGGATTGGTTTTTCTTAGCTTCTGCCTAAATGGCTTCACCTCCTTTTTCAACGGTATTTTATGCTCAATGATGGAAGTATCATAAGTTTTGAGATCTTCATAGGTCTAGGTGAAAACATCAACAAACTCCCTCAATAGTTCAGCGTATTCAACCCTTTGTTCCTTTGTCAGACTCCTTGACAATCTGACAAACTTGAGTTCATTCTTGGTGCCAATGTTGCACTGAGTTGTATCAGCATAATCCTCTAAGATTTTCCCTTTTAATGCCACATCATTTCTATCAAAAATCCTTTCCAAAGGAACCAGACCTCTTGGAATATGATTACTGGGCAACTACATAATGTCACGCTCTGCAATCTTATTCATAAAATTACCACCATCAGGCCTTTCTTCAGAAATAGAGTCTTGGTCAATATGTATCTCTAAAAATTCTTCAATAGTATCCAAGAATCTTTTGATCTCAAGATCATCCTCAAACACCTTCCAATGTTTGACATTGTTAGGTATGGAGGGCTTGCATTTTACTTCTACATCATATTTGAATTTAGGTGGCAAGGGCACTTTGAAATTTCTTACTGATGTAGCCAAGGAATCTGCCACTATGTTTTTCTCTCTTGGGATGAAAGAAATGTTAAATGCTGAGAAGAAACTATCGATTAGGTCCCATACCTCATTTCTGTAATTTCTGAGTCGAGGATGCTTGGCCTAATAAGCATTTTTTATCTACTGGACTATCAATTCTGCATCCTCGAACACTGTTACCTCCTGAATTCTCATTCCCTTTGTAGCTCTTAATCCTAGAATAAGAGCTTCATATTCTGCCACATTGTTGGTTGTTTCAAATTCTATCTTGTATGACAAAGATATGGTTTCTTGAGCAGGTGACACAAAAAATACTCTGCCACTAGCACCTTCCCTAGAAGAGGCTCCATCAAAAAACGTTTTCCAGACAGAGGTGATGGGGGGAGAAAATTCATGAGAAGTAGTGGGATGATTTTTGAGTTTTAGAAGAGGTTCAAGAGCATTGGTGAGTCACAGTAGACTGGAACCTAAATCAACATCAAGGGAAAATATAGGATGGTTTGTAGGATTGGCTTCATCACTGATTATATAGGCTAGATGGACTTCTCTGTATAGTCTCCTATGTTCTCCTTCAAACATAGGAATAGTAGCATAGGTTAGGTCCATCTGCAGAGTTCGTCCAGTATTTTTATCCAATATCTTGATAACAACATACCAAACTTGGGGGGGACATCGACCACTAGAATGTCCATGACCACACTTTTCATGGGCAATTGAAATAAGGTTACGAACAGGTATTTGATGACTCCTAGGCATTGAACTTTCCTAGAGTAAAAAAAATAGAGGTCATGATAGGATTTGGTGACTTCTAGTCCTAATTATTCCATTATAGTTTTAGGCATGAGGTCGTGGGAAGCCCCTGAATCCATCAAACAATTGTGCAGTACGTTGTGATGTATGTTCAAGTATGTGTAGAAGGGAGGGGATGAATCATTCATGTCTTCTACCATAGGACCTAAAATGACTGCAGGCTTTTCATCTTGAAAATTGATGGAGTCTGTGGGAAGGCATGAGGCTTTAGTCTGTAATAGCTTGAAGAGGAATTTTTTGAACACTTCATGTTTGATCAGTTCGGAGAGGGGCACAGGGATTCTAATTTTTTGAATTTCATGCTCAAAGTTAAAAGAAGATGTAAGCTTTGGGATTTCTCTTACTTTAGGAACATGACTTTGGACCATTGGAGAGAGGGGTTGGGCCTTCTTACCTTCATTTCTTTCTGCTCCTTCATTAACAGGTTTCTCTGTTCTAGGGAGTTGTTCAAGAACATCAGGTGCTCCTATCTTTTTCTTGGACCTCAGGTTATACCTGCTTTGGCTACTGCTAGCCTTGTCTCCCTTGCTAAGTTCATTTAGCTGACTATCCATTAGAGATTCCTCGTATGTTGATTGAGTGAGATGAGGAAAAGGAGAAATTTCACCAAAGCAGTGGATTTAGGGATCAAGCCTGTTTGTTTCCCCTTCTTCCTCATCAGTCACAAAATTATTTTGAAGAGGGGCCTGAATTTTCTAGTCTTCTCTATCTCTTCCTCTCTGGTCTCTTTGCATAGTCAGGGGAGCAATATTGTTTGGCCTCTTAAAGCTTCCTTTGTTTTCGGCATTTTGAGGATTTTTGTATGCCTGCTTCCCCTCCACCTTCATTTTTTCCATCTCTGTAGACAAAGACTTCACTATCTTGGTCAGTTCATCCACTTGAGGGTGAGGCACAGAGGTGCCAGAAGTTGAGGCTTTGGATCTTCCCTTTCTCTTGTCTGCATCATTTTTATTCCTCATTCTGTCAACTGCCAATACATTAGATTCCACCTCTATGGCCGCATCTTGCATTTGAGCTAGGGAAGTAACTCTTCTTTCTCTCAATAGAAGACAAAAGTCAGGGTTGAATGCACTAGCATAAGAAATTTTGGCTGAGGCATCTGTGGGATTTATCTCAGTAGGGATCTTATTATACATATTATTGAATCTTTTGGAGAAATCTGAGACAGACTCTTCTCCCATTTTCTTCAAAGACCCAAATTCTGTCATGTAATACATGAAATCCTTCTTATCTCCCCACTGCCTTAGGAAAGAACTATCTAGAGCTTCAATTCCAGCAATAGATCCAGGGGCCGATCTCCTAAACCACTTCCTCACTTCGTCGTCCAGGATCTAGACGAAGACTCTCATCCAAACATCTTCATTTTCAATGTTCAGGTTGTCTTCATAACTGTAGAAAGCAACCAGGTTCTCTTCCGCAGTTATGTCCTCTTCCCCAGTGAACTTGGGCATATATTTCAAGTAATCTCCAGTAGGGAGAGGATTCACAGGTTGAGGTAGGATTAAGGGAGCATATCTGGTAGCTACTATGGCGTCCATTCTATTTAGAGGGGGATTAGCACCAGCCATAGGAACAATAGGTGTGGGGGAACCAGGAGGAGATGAGGTTTGAAGTGGAAATATAGGAGTTGAGCTTACAAAATGGGAGGGGAACTGTAGCAAATCTGGCGAACAGGCTTGCGGGCTCAAAGGCACAGAAATTTCCCTTCCCTCAACAACAGTAATAACAAGAGGATGGGTAGTAAAACCTGGGGTAGGAGAATGTTCAGAGGCGCTGGGTCTAAACCAGGGTACCACCTTGGGGGAGAGGGGAGTGAAAAGATTTTCTCCTACTAATTTGAGACCAGGAGGAGAAAATCCAGCAGGAACAGTCCTGAAATTTAGACTATGCGAAACTTCGATAGAAGGTAATAAAACAAGACGAAATGAAAGGGCTGGAGCTTCTACAAAATCATGAAAATCATGAAAATCACCAGAAATAACTATTTCAGCAGTAGAAGTATCACCTTCAGAGGACTTTCCCTTTCTGATGATATTCTCTGGGTCATCTTCAGGTGGCGCTAATGACAGTTGAGGAGTAGACCTTGTGTGTCTGCCCCTAGAAGCCACAACTGAAACAATGGAGTTGCTTACAGGTTGGAACCAGTGGGGTCATCCAATGAAGTCATGTTAGTGGAGTCGTCAGGTGCACAGTAGCAATCTTGATAGTTCTGATATCTGATGCACCTTCAGAATCAGTTAATCATTTTCGTTCAATCCCGGGGAAAATATTCAACTTTGTCTCTGGCAACGACACCAAAAATGTTAGCGTTAGAAGTCACTCCTGGATTGCTATAGGAGCAGAGCCCAATTTCCATTATTTTATGTCACGAATAAATTTAATGGGTGATCAAATGGGTAGAGACCCAGGAAGATATCACTCTAACTCAGGGACTAGGCCTAGTATATAAATAACAAAGGAGGTCTTGATCTAACTTTCGTCAGTGAGTTGATTGTAAAATGAGCAGGTGGAAGACTTGGTGAGATGAGTGAGCAAGACTGCCTCGAGCATCATGCCTTTTAACAGCTTGAGGAAGAAAAGATCAGAATACAAGATCCTCTTGGTTCTAAGTTTCGGGGAACTGAAGGGTGACTTGACTGGATCCTCCAATTCCAAATCATTCAACATTGAGAAAATACAAGAACTGATTAGAGACAATGCAACTATTACAGTGATCCAACCTACATCATCCTATAACAACGCAACTCAACTAGATCCTCCAATTCCGAGCTGTTCTAACACACTGTAAACAAAGAGATGGAAAGAAGCTAACATTCATAAGGCAAGAAGTCTCAAGTGCCAATACATAACCAGGGAAACTAGTGCTTCGTTAGAACTTTACAATCAAGAGCCTAGCTCAACTATTGATAGATTATAAAATGGCAAAAATGTCTACATATACTCAAACTAAAACAACAACAATGAAAATGAGACACTACATTAAAAACATTGCATCTGCATGTCTTCTAGAAGTTTGTGCATGCAGACTCTGGACGATCATGTACTTATGACAGACGCAATCAGACTCTTGATTGTCTTACAGATGAATCGACCTTCTTTTAATTCTTTTCTGGACTTTCTATTTATGGCAGAGATGATGTCTAACCACCTCCAACAACTTCAATAACTGCTTTCTTGGGATCATGAACAATCCGGGTCAAAACTGACTCTAGGACATGGAGATCTCTTCATGGTGCCACCTGGATTAGTTGAACGGTCTAATGGATAGTTCATGGAGGATCTGGCCTACTTGGCATGGAAAGGGGAAAGGGAGTGATCATGGAAACAACAAGGGTGAGACACATGGAAAGAAGAAAGGGTGAAGGTGATGGGATAAAATGGTAATGGGGGACACATTAATTATGGGAGGCTGATGTGGAAGGGAGTAGAACAAATGTCGGAGGATGAGGAGGGGCCAAAGGGAACGGGCCCCATCATGCACTCAAGTGGAGAACATATGGTAGGGGAGGAAGTGGTAGAGAAGGCGACATGACAGGAAGGGGGCCCTACGTCAATACCACACCATTCCGGACCCCCCCCCAATTAAAGGCAGAATGGCAGAGGGGGTCTAGAATTTCTTGAGCGTCGTTGATCTAGGTGCCCCGATCTCGACCGTTTGAGAGATGCGAGCCCAATTCTAGACCCCCCCATTAAAGGCATAATGGCGAGGGGGCTCTGGAATGAAACCTCAGCCGCAGATCTAAGCGGGCAGATCTTAGCCGTCCGAAATTGCCTGCTCATTAAAATGATGCGCCCACCGTCTAAACTTTGGAAAAAGGGGATTTCTGAATCTCTTTCTTTGCCCAAGGGGACACTTCTTTCAGGAGAGCACCCCCTACATGATTATGTGCTAACAGCTGGAATTTGAACTAGGTTTGTGGTGTAATCTATAGGTTTGTCAGGTTCCTTTTTAATATCTGGATCAAAATTGATATCAATGTCTTCATTAATTTAAAGTTTCTTACCCCGACTKGTAGTGCCTTTCTCATTAATTTTTCCAATAGGAAAATCACCAATGGCTTGTTGTGTTTGTAACTTTCTCTTGCCAGCATGAGTTATCCTGGCTGTAGGGGATTTTTCTTTCATCAAATCCTTAGTGGATTGAGAGGTATTTTTACCTTTTCCAGGTTTCTTCTCCTCGACAGTTTTAGACTTAGTTTTCTATAGATTAGGTTTTAATGACTAAATTAACCAGTCCCAAGACCTCTGAACTTCGTTTAAGGAAAATACTACCAACGTTTTGATCAACCCTTGATGAAAAATACCGTTCTTTGTTGTTGCAAGATGTGACTGAATCCTCTTAGACATCTTAGATAAGATTTTTAATGAAAAATAAGGTAGGTTAAGAGGGTAGTCACCATTCACATGAATTAACAGTCTAATATGATAAATAAGAACCATAGAAAATATGCCCTCACATGTAATGTATCCATGAATGATCAACATAACACTCTTTCCACTTTGATAAATTTGAAAATTCTAATGAAGGAAAGGACAAGTGATGTGATAGAAATATTTTTATATCATACCCTAATCTTTACAAACTTAAAAACATTTAAAATGTGCATAAAATAATAAAAATAATCTTTCATGGCAAGAAGGGGAAAAGCAAATTTTAACAAAGAATCATGAAAATGGATAGAATAGGGTTAATGACACCTAATAAGTCAAAACAAGGTTAAGGACTAACATCTCGCTTAATTAACTGATGGAAATTCTTAATTCCATATATTTATATGTTTATATATAATAGATTCATTTTACACTTTAATTTATATATATATATATGAGATTGTTACAATTTATGGAGTGATTTCAGACTTGTTAGTCATAGAATAATAAAACTTTTCCACTCATTTTTAGGTAAGTATATTTTAACCTCCAACTTTTTAAAGATGCAACAAAATTTCGGTTAATAATTAATAAGGATATTTAATTAAGATATATCTATTGGGTTATGGTGGACCAGTCCCAAGGTATGCTATCAATTTATTCTCGAATGAAATTTCCTTTTAACTTAGTTGTAGTGAACCTATATTTCTAACCTTGTAGCTTGCTATATAAAGACAATACCTAGCTACAATCTCTACAATTATACATATTTTTAATTGTATGAGTTGTTGTTAGGTTTTAGCTTATGTAGTTGAAAGTGTAACTATATCCTATATTTTTCTCATACAACTAATTTCTCCTCCAAATAATTTAAAAACATAATTGCCCATACATAGTCTATGATTAATATCTCTATCCCACTCTGCATTAACAAATCCTAGTATGTTTATCACTCTATCTCGTCTAGGTTTTGTTTGGTAGAAAATTGCATAATCTATTTGTTCCATGCAAATACCTAAGGACCATATTTATGGTTTTATTGTTAGGGACCTAACCCCTCATGTAGGTAGAATAATATATTTCCATGTAATAAAGGTCAATATTAAAAGGCCTAGCAATAAGGAAGAATAAGTTAAATGTAAGAAGACCTAATAGAATCTTCTGCTTCTAGAAGGATCTTCCTATAGATTGTTCTTTTGATAGACATATTTAGTATAAATAGGAGTCGAGGGTATGAGAATTTTTATCTTGGATATTATTGTAATAGAGTTCTTCTTAGTTGGAGGTTGGCCCCTTGAAGAGGCAAGTGAACATTGCTCTCAGTAATCAAAGTGCTCTTTCTGGTGTTATTTTGGTATTATTGTGGTGTTTTTATGGCTATATCGTTGTTTATCTTCCATTTCTAGATAATTATTTCTATTCTCCATACTATTTATATATGGAATATTACAAGTGGTATCAGAGAACCTTCCTCGGCATAAAATTGTGGGTTAGATTTATTTTCAGGGTAGAGACGTATTTTGACGTCTTTAAGCTACAAAGATATGTTGTTACACACATAAAACTACGTTTGGATATTCATACACGCAGGAAATACAAGTGGTACTTAAGCACACCTCTGTTGGCCAACCTTGTAACCCCTGATGGTACCCCTTCGATTGGTATCACATCAAAAAACACTTGTATACATATCAACCTAGATCTCCTGAAGCCCTCCATAGATCAACCGATCAGTCGCCTGACTTCTATAGTGCCACCGAGAACAACACTCAGGAAGATACTCTCTAGTACCTAGGTAGTTGGGTAGTATGGCTAAGGGAATAGTCTAGCCTCCTTAGTTGGTGCCCTGATATATTTGGCCGAGTACTATTGTTGGACCCCAGATTTATATCAGAGAGTTATAGCACAGGGAAAAACCTTTTATGTAGAACCCTTGAATACCCTAACCTTTGGGACAGAAACAAAAACAAAACAGACAAAATATATTGCCACACAACTCTGTCTCCTGCATTCAGGTTGCGAAATTACTACACATATCTTCCTTTTAATCATTTGGGTATTTCATCACTACAATATTCTTCGGATCGGATTATAACTCTATAGGAGTAAAAAAATTAATTCTGGATCTTGTTGGTACCATTATTTAAGACCTATCCCATTGGATTTATCTCTTCTTCCTTATCGTAGTCATACCTATCATTTTAAGAAAAACCAATTTTATCGTGGACATGGCCCCCTTCCAACACCCTTATTTTGGATTTACCCCATTGGATTCAACTCGTTTCCCTAATCATTGTGATACACTTCAACCATAACCCATTTTTTGTGTGGTCCCACCCACCCCTTTTCATTTCCCCTCTTCATCATTGCCCACACTCATACCAAAGACTTGGAAGTGCACTTCAATGACTTGCACTCTAATTTCATGGAAACCCAATAAGAAGTGAGACAACTCAGTGCCAATACTGCCACCATCAATAAAAACATGCATTCCTCCATCACCGCAAAAATAGAGGACCTCAAACAAGACCTCAAACAAGAGATTTCTACCCAACTTGAATCTATCACTATGATGATCTACGCCAAGATGAATATCCTTGCAGATCTTCCCTCATTTTACCCACCTTTTCCAACCAAAGGTGAAACTTCCTCTCATTCCCATAATTTTCATCCCCATCACTTTCAGCGTGACCTATGCCTTCCCCATGTGGATGTGACCAAATTTGATGGTTTGGATCCCACTG
>JZKD02S1592855.1:0-10156 GCA_000966675.3 Picea glauca
TATTTTCTTATAAAATAATTAAATTTATTAAATAATTAATTATAAATTAAACCCTAGAAAATTAAATAATTTATTTAGAGACCTTAGTACACAACCTTTAACTAATTAGAACCCATTATTTTTCTTTTAACATAATAAACCCTAATATTAAACCCTAGACAAGCACTCCTTATTAACCTAACCCTAGAATTAACAATTTAATTTACCCTTAAACTAAACCTCAGAACATAATTATTTATAAATAAATAAAAAACTAAAATTATCATAACCTTTAATAAACAAGAATTTAATAAACCCTAGTGATATTTTATAAAATAAATCTATTAAATAATTCTACTTAGCCGACACTAAGAAACTTTTCCACTTCCAGTATTTATACTAGCTCTTCCCTTTCTCTTAAAACCCGGGCTCTTTGTCCTGAAGATGGATCCTGATCTAGATCTGAAACATCGACAATATAATGACTACACTGTGGCTTTTTCGATCAAAACTGAAAATCCCATCCACAATAATCTCACTCATCAAATTTTGATACCCGAGGGAGAAATCTCTTCTGAGTAGTGTTGCACTTCTAAATCCTTCTTCATCTTGGGTTCTCTTTGTCTGTGGTTGGTACTAATTTCTGAATCTTCTAGGTGGTGCAGTGTCTTTATAGTCTTCTTATTGAACCTCCATGTCTTATTCTTTCTTAGAGAAACCTCTGACGGTCTCTACATAACTTCTAGGATTTGCTTCTTGTTCTGTTGATTTTGAGCTTAAGTCGTTCTTTGTTTGTATCTAGTTGTATCCTAGTATAGATCTTTCATGATAAGGGCTTTGACTACTAATGATTTTTTTAATATCTTTGTATTGTTATGTTGCATACCCATATGTTATGTTGCATATCCATATTCTAAAGATCTTTCTTTAAAGTGACAACTTTTGCCTCTAAGCGTTCAATGGTTTTGTCATTTTCTTCCAACTGCTCTCTGAGTGTTTCTTTTATTTTGTTTTCTTCTTATGCTTGGAATTTCAGCTTTATAATCTCTTGTTCGACTTCTTTGGAGTTATGATATTCCTCTTTCTTATTTAATTTTTCTTGGAGTGACTTGTTTAGTTTCTTTTCCCTTCTTATAACTTATATGGAACTCATCAATTGTTCTCTGAAATCAACCTCTGCCTCTTTGGATCTTTTGAAGATTTCTTCATCGAAATATTCTATTGCCATAAATAGTACCCTTTACTTGTTACTGGTGTTGTCTTCATCTTCATTTGACGAGGAGCTATCTTCTTTGGTGAAAAGACTTTTCTTATAAAAATTATTTTTTCTTCTCTTTCCTTTTTGTTTTCTCTTTGGTTCATCTTCTTTATTTCTTTTATTTTTCTTGTATAGACATTTATTAGCAAAATGACCAATACCATCACAATTAAAGAAAATCAATGGAATATTACCTTTGTACTTTATGGATCCTATCTTTAACTTTTTGGCAAAGTTATATAGTTCTTCATCATCTTCTGACTCATCGTTTCTTCTGGAATCTAACTTTGGCTCTTGTTTGTGAACTGGCTTTGGCTCTTGCTTGTTCTTGTTATTTGACTTCTTAGATGCCTTGAATTTTTATTCCTTTATGACTGGATTGTCCTATTCTATTCTCATTTCATAGGCTTTAAGTATCCCATACAGCTCATCCATGGTCATTGTAGTTATATCCACTCTTTCTTCTAAAGAAGAGATATTTGGATCAAACGTCATTGGTAGAGATCTTAATGCCTTTTTGACAACAACTGGTTCCTTAATCTCATCTCTCAATCCCTTGATGTTTTTTACTATTTCATCGATGCGTAGAAAGTAGGATGCTATAGTTTATCTTCATTTATCTTCAATTTTTCGAACTTTTCTTTGAGAACTTGAAGTTTTGCTTGTTTAACTTTAGCATCTCCTTCATAGATAGTATTCATTTTTTCCCACATCTCTTTGGAAGATTCACGATGCATGATTTTGGTAAATATAGATGAAGTCACACCATTCTCAATAGCACACCTAGCCTTTGAATCATTTTCTTCAAGTTTCTTTCCATCTTTATCTGTCGAGGGAGTAGTTGGTGCTTTGTATCCATCTATTATTGCTCACCAAACATCATACCCTTTTGATTTTATATGTGTTTGCATTCTTCTGCTCTAGAAGACATAATTCTCACCATCAAACTATGGTACCCCAATTCTGGTGTAATCCATGATCTCCTTCTAGTGGTTAAAATTCTTCTTGAAGGAACTACTCTGATACCATTTGTTGGATTACTAAGAGGGAGGGTAAATCAATAATGAGAAATAATTTCACTTTTAACCAGAGTTTATGTCTTCTTTTAACTTCAACAATTATTTTATCAACAATGTAGCATAACCATAAAGCATGTAATCATGAGCATCGTATCAATATCACATCACATCACATCACATCACATCAAGAGAGAAGTACACCATAATTTTATGTGGAAACCCAAATGGGATGAAACCACGTAATCCTTTTATTATATTTATTCAGAAGAAAACATTCATTGGAAGCTCCAATTTTTTATTCTCAAACTACAACTAGAAGGACTCTCCAACCTCCTATTCTTAGGATCCAACCTGAAGGAAACTACAACTCCCTAATTTTCTGGCTCTGACCAGAAGGAGGCTACAACCCCCTAGGTTCTTTAGCTCCAACTGGAAGATGACTACAACCACCTAGTGATCAGGCTCCAACCTGAAGGAATCTCCAACTCCCTAATTCTTTGGCTCCAATCGAAAGGAGGCTACAAACCACTTTCATTTCCTCGTCACGATGCCATGAAATATAAATGTAGACCAACCGTCATGGAATTTTCCGCTATCACTACCACAAACTCTGTCAGTGTCATTGTCACTATCATTGTCACTGTAATTGTCATTATCACATCAACCTGTCCAACTTGTCATGGTCTCATCCACGAAACAAGATCCACTCTCATCTGCATGCAACTCATGCCAATATCACCCAAATCATATCTCAAACCATATGCTCAACATCAACAACACATGCCTCTACCAAGCATGCAACAAGATCACCAACATACCATCACAAGATATGTGCATGTACCATACCATATACCAACCATGTACATCAACCACTGTCATGTACCATGAAATGTGCATGAACCATATGCCAAGAATATGTGCCAAATATGTACCAAACATGAATATAGATCACTAGCAAGTGCCTCATACATATACCAAAATGTATCTCAAACAATGTGCCCAATATCCAACATGCTCCTCAAACCATCTGCCTCAACCATATACCATATCACTCATGATTTTTCTCAATCATTCCATACACCATAACATCATCAACATGTAACCCTCAAAAAATCCATATAAACATACTCGTAACTTTGTAACAGACCTAATGTATGGGATCAAATACCTACAGACCTTTCTCAACTCCAGCAACAAGATAATATCATTTTCATTAAACATTACCTTAGTCTCACAGGACTAGTTTTTGGATTAGTCACAAACACTAACTTTCAATAAGAATAAATCTGTACCTATAATGAATAAAGGTTGGAAACTTATACAAAATATTTTGTAGTATCTTCTATGCAATTCCTCCAAAATTCACTTCTTGGAACATCCCCTAAAAGGAGTTATAGAAAAATTGGTAGACCTTGTTGAATTTTGGATTATTCTAGAGAACGACCTTGTAGAGAATGTCACACGCATAATATTTAATATCTTTCTCTAAAACTTTCACCCAATGTACTAAGGCCTGTAAAATATCCAATAAATTTTGTCTCACTGATTTTTTATCTTCTATGAAGAAGTTATGATTGTTCTTCCCGGAACAGTTGTTTGAGACTAGTTCCAAGATTGGCCAAAAACCCTACCTTCCATGGAGTGTATCTCCCAAAATAAAACGACCCATAAGTGGAAATTTTTACCACATGTACCTTGCTATGTCATATCGATATCCTCCATATTTAACTATCTGAATTTTTCTAGAAACAAATTTGTAGCAAAAATGGTAAGATGACCTATAAATAACATACCTTAGGACACATCCTCTCAAGACTTCATCCTCCCTTGGAATTTTGACCTTATTTAATTCATCTTCCCTATAAAAAAATGCCTCAGATATCCTTGGTTACCTAATATAAGAATCACTTGATAAATTGGATAGATATTCAATGAACTTGTGTGTATATGTGATGTACTTATGAGAGATGTCTTGAGGTGTATTTATACTTTTTCGAAGTAACCTCTTTCCTTAAATTTAGGGATTCTTGAACAATTTCGGACCACTTTCCTTAACTTAGAGATTCTTGAATTTTATTGTTATAGCAACTTTGAACCTTTCATTAACCAACTAGGGGCTTCTTTTCCACTCTTAGGGGCTTCCATATTTGCAAATACATAACTTCCTAACCGTGATGAACCATGTGGAGTTCCACATATCATCGGAAATAGAACGATGAAAACTATCCATATATGACATTATTAACTACATTAAATTATTCCTTCAAGTAGATATTTTTTTTTTAACACTACTACCAAAATATGATACCATAATTATTCAAGGATTGACATCGATCTTTCTAAGGGTTGACATCATTATCTAGGACCATTATCCAAGGTTTGACATCAATGACAACAAATAGGCCACATGTCCAATAGGATATGATGCCAAGTATGAAGTTAAAGGATTTGGTATTATTTCCTTCCAACTAAAGTTAGGTGGTTCATTGGAAGCCAAAGAAGTGTTATATGTACCAGAACTTAGGAAGAAGTTTCTCTCAGTCTCAACTATTGAGGACAAGGGTTTTATCATCAAGTTTTAGAAATGTAAAGTAATCATCCATCTGGAAGAATCTAGACCCATCACAGCAAAGGTCATTGGGCTTAGAGAGATAAATATGTATAGGCTATAGGGAAATCCATATCAATCCTTGGTACATGAAAATGACAACATGTGTGAGTTATGGCATAGGATGATGTGACACCTATACTATAAAGCATTCCCAATCTTAAGGGAGATTGTCACTGGTCTCCCATACTCCAATGTTGAGCAGCAAGGCATGTGCAGAGGGTGTGCACTTGGAAAGAATGCCACGGCATATTTTCCAAGAAAAAAAGAGTAGGTCAAAGGAGATCTTGGATCTTATACATTCATATGTGTCTGGAATAATGCCAATGGCATCCGTGTAGAGAGAACTATATTATAAGACGTTCATCAATGACTTTTTCAGGAAAACGTGGATATTGTTTATGAAGACCAAGGATGAAATATTTAGTTGATTCCTAGAGTTCAAGGCATGGGTTGAGAACTAGAAATGGAAGAGGATCAAGGTAGTGAGGTCATACAATGGGGGTGAGTACACTTCCAATGAATTCAAGTATTTATGCAAGGAGGCATCGATCAAGAGGGAGTTGGCAGTCTCGTACAACCCTCAATAGAATGGGGTTACATAGAGAATGAACCGATCCATCATTATATTTTCCAAGGCTACAACACATAACCATGATATTCTTATGTTCCTTTGGGAAGAGGCATGTAACATGATATTATATGTGTAGAATAGGGTTCCTCATGGGATATTTGTGGATAAGGATCCTGAGGAAGCATTCACAAGAGTGAAGCTAGAGATAGGAAATTTGAAAATATTTGGCTGTCCAATATACATCCATGTGCCTATGAATAAGAGGATGAAGTTGGATCCTTCGGGACAGAAGGGTGTACTTTTGGGGTATAATGAGACTTCAAAGGCATACATGATCTTCATTTCAGCACAAAGGAAGAAAATTGTGAGTCGAGATATAAATTTAGAGGAGAAATTAGCATCTAGGAAGTCTCATGAGCCACTAGAAGTGATAGAGGACAAGGAGCAGGAGGCTCTGAAGTATGAGCAATGTTCACCAACTTCCAGTTTAGGGAGTCATAGTTCAAGTGCATAGTAGGAGTACTTATCCCCATTCAACTATGTCAAGAGATGTAGGTGGTTTACAAATATGTTGAAGGATGCTCAGGAGCATGTTGAGGATCCCAAGAGCACATTCAAGGATATTGAACTTTCGAAACATTTCCCAGATATATTTCACTTATGAGTATCATCATTGATGTTGAGCCTTCCATTTTTTAGGAAGCATCACATCAACAAGTTTCGCACGATTCTATGGTGGAAGTGTAAAACTCCATCATGAATAATGATGTGTGGGATATAGTTTCGATATCGTAGGGGAATTAATTGGTGAGTTCCAAGTGGATATTCAAAATTAATCAAATTGTAGATGGAAGCATTGAGAAGTTCAAGGTGAGTTTCTTGGTGAGAGGTTTCTCCTAGAAAGAGGGAGTGGACTATGACAAGACATTTTCTCCAATCGCCAGATATACTTCTATCCAAGTTGTTACATATATTTCCTCAGTGATGGGGTGGAGGATTCACCAAATGGACATGAAGACATCATTCCTTAATGTGATCATTGAGGAGGAAGTATATAGAGAGAGAAACCTTAGGGCTCTAAGGTACATGGGAGGGAGTCTCATGTGTGCAGGCTTAATAAATCCTTGTACAGACTCAAGTAGGAACATAGGGCATGGCATTCCAGGATTGACGGATACTTGTAGAGCATGTGATTCACCAAAATTGATGTAGATCCTAACTTGTACTTCATACTTGTTGGGACTGACCCACTCATCTTGTTGTTGTACATAAATGATTTGTTTCTCATGGGTGTAGAGGAGATTATAGCAAGGTGAAAAGAAGATTTGGCTATAGAGTTCCATATCAAGTACATTGGATTGATGCATTGCTTCTTGGGGTTAGAGGTATGGAAGAGATTGGGAGAAATATTCCAAGAAATAAAAGTACACAGTAGATACCCCAAGGATATTCGAGATGGAAAACTATAGACCAATGGCTACACCTATGGTTACCAATTTGAAGAAGGTTTCCACTTCATATTTAGATTTGGTGGATCCCAGGTTATACAGACATCTGATAGGTTCTTTGATGTATTTGTTCAACACTGGGCCAGATATATATTTTGTTGTGAGCACCTTGATCCAATTTATGGTGGTACTAATGCAGGTGCATTGGGTAGAAAAGAATCATGTGCCTAGGTTCCTGAGAGGTACAACAGAGTATGGTTTTAGGTATATTAAACGTGTTATGTAATGTCCCCCACCTCTTGATGAAGAGGTTTTGAGAGGACTTAGTGGCCTAGGCATCCCCACTAGGCCATAGTCTCACACTGAGGGGAAAAGTCAACCAAAATAAAGTTATATTCTTAAGTTGGCTTAATAAAAAGAGGAAAAAGAGTAAAAGGATAACTCAATGAAGAAATAGAAGCGTTAGAGGTTGAGTTAGGGTTAACTCTAGTATTTAACTTAACTTAATAGGGAAATAGAAGAAAAGTATAAAGAGAAGGCTAGGGTGCACCTCTTATCCATTCTAGATTTTGGGTAATCGCTTGTTGATGCTCTTGAGCATACAGTTTGAGGGTTTTTCTATCACAAACCCTTGTGAATAACTAAGTGGTGAAAGACCCACTCACCTTGCTCCAAGATTGGTCTCGAGGATGAAATAATCGTCCCACGCCATTCTATTCTCATCACAGATCCACCTATCAATTCAGGGAAGCAGCACAGTCGTACTATTCAGGGATTTTCAATAGGGGCGCACCATATCTTGAAGAAGAGTTTGATACAGCCAATTGAGAGAGCCTTGGGGTATTTCAGAATTTGGGTTCTATTTGCAGGTCCTTGACCAACATTTTGGATGTTTTCTTGAATATTTATCACCATCAGATCTTTAGTTACAAATTGGGATGACCTTGAGGCAAGGAGAACATCTTGTGATTCAGTATCTCTCAAATCTAGGGATTTCTACCTAGGATATGAACCTGAAACTTCTCCTAATGGGTTATAATAGCCTGATCTATCATCCTAGAGAGTTTTAGAGGTTTTGGAGGTGTCCCTCATACAAAAAAAATTATTGAGCTATTCAGGGCTTTAGGAGGGCGCAAGTTTTATTAGGGTTTCAGCCATTGGAGGAGGAGGATTGAGTATTTGAGCTTCAGACTTTCGGGAGGGGTTTCCCTAGTCTCGATCTACATTTTGGTGGATTTTGGCATGGTTTGGATATCTCCTTCAACTGGGCTGAAATATTTGCCTCTTATCATCCAGTAGGATGTACCAGCAGCCCAAGGGGGTTGGACGTTCACTTGTTGTTGGCACCTTGGGCCTATTCAGCCTTTGGAGGCTTATTTTGTATTTTCGGGAGCATTTTGTAGTTGCTCATATTATCTATCTATTGGAGACATCTGAGGACCATTCCAGATCTGCTCTATCTTGTATCAGGTTCATGCTTTTTCATAATAAAGGTTAGAGCTATGCTTGTGTTTACCACATATTGAGTATTGTTGTGATCTTGCATATATTGAGTAGCTCTTGTATGAAATATGATTGGATAACTAAAATAAACCCTAAGGATGAAATATCAATAGCTACTTGCATACCAAACAATTAATAAACACATCAGTATCAGTTAGTGGTTTCAAGCAAAAAAAATTGGCTTGGGATCATTACAGTGGTATCAGATCTTTGATCCTCCAAACCTATGGAGGGATTAGCACATGCAAAGGTATAGTGGGATCTTTATGGGCAGAAGGAAGAAACAAACCATTGAAATGGAAGCTGAAATGGAGGGTTCAGGAGTTTACCGAGAGCCACAGGGCTTGGCCTTCTTGGCAATTGAATTCCATAAGACCCTAAATCTCACAAAAAGAAACATAGCTCATCATTTGGAGGAGATACAGGAGACAAGCCGAAGGGAACAGGTTGAGATCAAAGAGACCTTAAAGACAGTAGATGGAAATCTAAAAAAAAATTGTGAGAACCAGACAATGATAACCAAGATATTGATACAGATGACTCACAAGGGAAAAGACCTTGAGACGTATGGAAAAAAATAAGCTGGTGGATCTGGTGGATCTGGTGGCTATGGGGGATCTGGTGGATCCCATGGTGAAACTAGATATAATCTAGAGAAATCCCCCGGTTCCGAGGGAAGCCATGGAGGAGGCACATCATATGGACAAATGGGTAGCAGTGCTAACCCTAGGTCATACTTTCCCACGTTCACAGATGGCAGGTGCAACAAGAACAGGTGGATGAATTTGTGGAGAAGATGGCACAATGTACTAAGGATTACTATGGATTGGACATGTTGATTCAAAGGCAGATGTCCCTGGATCAGTACTGCCAACTCAAGTTCAGAAACAAGCCTAGGCCAAGCCATAGGAGCAGCTATGAGTTTGAACGAAGAGCAGGGAATATGGAAATCCCATATTTTGATGGCACAGCCAAGATGACGACACAAGCATGGGTATAAAAACTGGATACATATCTGCAGCATAATCCCATGAGGTAGATAGAAGCCATCAAGTTTGCCACTATGTAATTGGATGGAAAGGCTCATTATTGGTGGTATCATGGACTCTCCACCCTAGGACACAATAAGATAGTGTCCTACACTAAATTCACCCAGAGGCTTATGGATATATTTGATCAAGGATATCATGAGCTACACTTCCAGGAGCTCACACAGCTCAAGAAAATAGGTACGTCTAAGGCATACATTGAAGACTTTCATAGGTTGGTAGTAATGGTGAATGATATATCACCTACCAGACTCATGATTCTCTTCACTGAAGGGTTGATGGAACCCTTGAAGGGTTGGGTAAAGGCTTTTAAGCCTACCAACCTACAGGATGAAATTTGGAGGACGAGGGACCTAAGACCAGCTGCTAGGCTGAAATTTACACCTAGACCACCCCTTAACATCGAAGGCAGAGATTAGAGACCTCTAATGAATCAATGAGGAAGTGACCTAAGTGGGGTTGATAGGGGTCGTGGCAGAATGGATGACAACACTAGGAGGGAACTTAGAAGGAAGCAACTCTGCTTCACATGCAAGGAACCATGGAACCCATCACACAAGTGCATGGGTCATGGCCAGGTGGATTACATAGAAGTGACCTCAAACAACGAGGAGGAGGAATATTGTGGCCAAATACAGAACATAGAGGCTGAAACCACAAAGACAGTAGAAGAGGAGGTCTCAGAACAAAACAGTATGGCTAAAGGGAATGCCACCTT
>JZKD02S1592857.1:0-10156 GCA_000966675.3 Picea glauca
CCAAAAGGGGATCGTTGTATTACAGCTCCCTTTCTAGGCGCAACAGGCTTTCCCCCTCACAGCTCGTTCTAATGACCATCAGCTCTCCCAGCTCTGGCCAGAATTGGTTGGAATCGCCTCAACAATCCCTGCCACCTACCTCTAATCCCATGTTGGACTCTGGTAGTTGACCAATTGAGGAGGAAACTCCTCCACTTGATTTCCATCCTCAAACCGTCCCTCCCAAAGTCGACTCACGGGTTCAAGGTGATGGCATAGGCAATTGCATAGTGGAGGAAGAAATTTCCCTTAGTTGGCAGGATGAACGAAATAATTCCAACAGCATAGCCTTGCAAGAAGCTCCTCCAAAGACTGCAGACGCGGAAATGGATCTTGAGCAACCTCTGCTCACTCCACACCGGCTCTCGGAAGAACATCTTCCAATTATCTTCGACGTGAGGCGGACGCTCGATGACCAGTTGCACAATCAGCGCATTCTTGGCCAACGAATGGACCTCCTATTTGATGCCCTGTCAGATGCTCCAGACAAGAAGTGTTTCTCGACATGTGGTCAAAAGTTCGTCCCAACCTATAACATTCATGGACGGTCGGGTTTGCACATTGCCTAGTTCCTCCAGTTTTTTGTTTTCTTTCTAGTTTTGTTAATTTTCTAAAGAATGGCAGTTAATCTACCTCTAGATGTATGGTAGTTGGTTATGGCTTCCAGTGTATGGTAGTTGTTTTGTTTATAATGCTACACGTAATACAACTAAAAACTTTTAGTAGGCCACCTATTCTGGTTTCCCAGCTGTGGCAGAACAGGTGGCAGCATATATGCAATGTAATGACTGATATTAAAGGTAATATATAGTTTCTCTTTATTTACAAAAAAAAACATGCATGATTGTATACATGATGGACTCACAATCTTAAATTTTCAAAGAGGTGGAGGAACGAAGTGAGTAGTAGAGGATCCAAGTTCAATGATCCTAACAAAAGTAACACACGGCTTGGTGATGGTGAGCTAGATAGAGGTTGTGAGACACAACTAGATAGAAAAGAACATAACCAAACTCAGATCTAGCAAGTGGATTCAGAGTATAATACTAATGTCACAATGACCATCTGAGTTAACATCCAAAACAATCGTTGAGATGATGTCACGATAACTATCGAACAATTCCTTTGATTTCATGGACTTGAATGGAAGTTATATCAACACATGCACCTTCAGGTTGAAAGCATTGTTATCATCATTTAAGCGTCTTGATGACTTCAAAACAAGAGAATTGAGTTGTCTAGACTATAAAAAGAAGCTTGCTACTATGTCAAAGAAAAAACCTAAGGTCACGTACGATCGAGGGGCTTTTGCAGTGCAACATATGAGATATCATTTTCGAGATCAACTACATAGAGTAAGTTATTAATCTGTGAGCATCACTCAATGCAATGAATGCTAAGTGGACTATTCAAAATCATGAGAAATTTGTTAGTTGTGACTAACACTAGTGGATATGGGTCATAGATTAATGACTTACTCTATGCAGTTGATCTCGAAAATGATGTCATGTATGATGTCAGCGTAAATCTAAAGAGTCTAGGGAATGCACAACCCATGCATTTCTTGCAATATTTCAAGTAAGTATCCTCGTCTACAGATGTTTTCTTTTTGTTTAATGCATGTCATGGTAGTCATGCCAACATTGTAGCAAGATATATGTCGGCTAGGTTCTATTTTTAAAGGAAAACCTTGAAATATTTCAAATCTCATTCAATTCCACCCGAGTTTGAGCTTGTCTAAATAATTTTTTAGATGCAAACAAATTTTCTTTTAACCCAAAAACCATAATCACATACAAATGATGTTTTTCTTCTAAATGAAAACACACAAATGTTTTTTTTGTTGGTGCAATTCATGTCATGATCGTCAATTATAGAGTGATATATTCATGCTTCATTTGTTTTTTAATTGAAAACTTGCATATATTTTTCTTTTTATATTATGCATATAATGCACGTCATGCCAACATTGTAGCAAGATATGTGTTGGAGTTTTCTTTTGTCATTTTGAGCAATCCACAAGAACCTGCATTATAAATTGAGTTATTATCATGTCTATTTCTTTTTGTTTTTCATGGTGGTCAGGTCAATGTTATAAAGAGATATATACCAATGAGGTTTGTTTTTACACTAAAAACCTACATTATTATTATTATTCTTTATGTAATGCACATCATTTCGACATTATATGTTGGATCTGGTTTTTGTTATTCTCATCATTCTATACAAACCTGTGTTATATGTTGTGTTATTTCAACGTTGGTATCTAACCAGTTCTTTTATGATTTCAAGCAATGGTGTGTTTACAGCCTAGGGGATTATCAATGTGTTGTTAAAGATCCATTAAAAAATAAAAGCACCTCAATCGAGAGATGAGGAAGACAGAACTCCAATTGCATTGCATAGTTGAAACCTCTAGATAACTACACCCAACAATCATCATTTATCTTTAGTCTCAACATCTAGAAAAACATGTTTTGTCTTGACATGGTCACATTGATTCTACATCCATACACTAATGGCATCTTCATTATATGCACTTATCAAAATGTATAAGACATTGGGTTGAATCTCTCCTTTTTGTTGGTGCTTCTCCAACTAAGATACATAGTAGGCATGTTCGGATGCTTATTACATAACAAACCAACGAGTTTTCTCATAACATGAAGAGATGTATTCCTATAAAAGAGAGACATCCTAAACGAAAGGACACAACTTAATGACCCATGGTATTGGATTCATGAGGATGAGTTCCTTAGCATCTATTACTGGGTGGAAGGGAATGAGGTGAATGTGTTCCTACAAAATGTAAAATGTGATGAGTACTTTCATAAGAGATCTAGCTAGCAGAAGAACGAACACATCTTGCAAAGGTAAGAAGACGAGAGAAAAATTGGAGAGAAAGAATCAGAATTGTATTAACCAAATGAATGAATGATAAAATGCACATGATATACTATGTATAACTCAACTAATGAGCCATAGTGGTGGTCTAGAGAGATCTGGACACACTCAGGCAGTTACAAGAGTTAAATGTGTTAGAAAAATAGGATCGCAGAGCAATAAAATAAAACAAATGCGGAAACAAAACACAGAAGATACACAATACAATAGAGACACAGATATACGTGGTTCACCCAGTGTGGGATACGTCCACCAGATAAATTGCCAGGTCCTTCCTTTTTATTATCCATCAAAATGAAGGGATACAACCTACAACACACCCATTGTAACTTCCTCTTATTTCTCTCACAGTCTCCTCTCTCAAAATACAATATTCCCGATAATACACAACCATAATACAATTCCTTCATAAAAGAGGGTTTCCTTCTAAGGAAAAAAAACCCTAACATAAATCTACCGTCAAATTTGTGACTTAATGATGAACAGTCAATATTGGCTATGAAATTACAATATACATTTACAAGGCAATTTTTCCTTCAAGGGCTTAGCTCTCGAACCCTGTAGAGGGAGAAAGCCCCCCTACAACCCCCTCGCGTGGAGGGTTGTATAGTATTCCAGGGTGTACAGTCTTCATGGGGTATAAACACCACTAAAAACAAAGACCTCTGAATCAAGAAGATAATCAGGCTCCACAACCAACAAACTGCCACCTGGTCCTAGTCAACTAGTCATGTAGTTTTAAGTTAACTGGACAGACCGGAGTGAAATGAGGAGGAGATCAAGCATGCACAAGGAATGTTCCTTCCTGGTGATGATCCCAAGGTAAGTTCACATTACTGGTGATGATCCTGAGGTTACTTGGTGATAAAACCAAAGTTACCCTGAATGACTCCAATCCGCTAGTCCACTGAAGAGAATATTCTCCTAGAATGTAGGAGAGGCTCCTAAAAAATAGGAGACCCTCAATAATGACTAAAAAACATAAGAAAATAAGGAAAAAATATCCTAGGTGTGTGTAATATATCGAACACCCCCATGAACACTACTATGGAGTAATGAGGAATGGGTCCTGGCAACGAAGGCCATGTTAGGTACCCATGAACAATCCAACTAATGAACACTGAAATAAAGTGAGGAAAGAGGGAACACCCCCCACCCCCCCAAGGTACAATGCATGAAAAGAAGAAAAGACAGTGGCTAAGCAACTGTGTACTTCACTCCAAGATGATCGTGCAAAAAGTGAAACTTCTGCTCAATGGAAGTCTTGGTGAAGATGTCAACAGTTTGTTCAGAGGAAGGACATAACTACAGGTCAATGATCCTCTTATAGACTAGATATCTGATGCAGTGTATATGGATCTCGATATGATTTGTCTGTTGTTGTTGCACTGGGTCTTTACAAAACTCAGGAGTACTCTGGTTGTCACGCCAAATGATAGTTGGTCTATGGAACTGGATACCCAACTCAGTAAGGAATTTTTGTAGCCAGAATGCCTAGATGGTGATGTTAACTACTCCTCTGTACTCGACCTCAGTTGAAGATAGACCAATAGCAAATTACTTCTTGCTCGACCAACAGATAGGCCCTAAACCCAAATTGAGAGTGTATTTGGATGTGGACTTGCGATCAATGTTGTTGCCTGCCCAGTCATATCTGTGAATCCTATGAGATCTAATGCAGAGCTTGATGCATAATGAATCCCATAGTTGATGGTGCCCTGAACATATCGAAGGATATGCTTTGAAGCCTTCCAGTGTAACTCATGCAACTTCTACATGTATCTGGAGACTGCTTCCACTGCATATGATAGGACTGGTCAGGTGTGGGAGAGATACAACAAACTCCCCATGAGTTTTTTGTACAAAGTGTTGTCAACCAGTGGACTGTCCCTGCCATCCTCCAGTCTTACCCCATATAGGAAGGGTGTAGGGGCATACTTGTAGTCTGTCATGTGAAATATCTCCATGAGATCCCAAGCATACTTGGCTTGAGATAGCTTGATTCCTGAAGCATCCTGACTAATCTCGAGACCAAGGAAGTAATGAAGTGGACCCATGTCTGTCATCAAAAACCTGTCATGCAAAATCCCCTTCACCGCAACAATCGATGAAGTCAAGCAACTAGTGATCAAAATATCATCCACATAAAGAACTAGAATAAGAAGTGAATCAGTAGTCCTAAGCATGTAGACATTTGGATCATGTTTTCATCTCACAAAATTCTGGGACAATAGGTAGGAGTCCATCTTGGTGTATCATTCTCTCGATGCCTACTTAAGGCCATAGAGAGACTTCTTGAACCTGCAAACCAAAGATGAATCTTGTATGAAGCCAGGTGGTTTCTCCATGCAAATCTCCTCTGAGAGATCTCCATGAAGAAATGCATTCTTCACATCCATTTGATGGACTTCCCGTCCTTTGGTTGTTGCAATAGCAAGGGCCAAATGAATGGATTACATCTTTGCTACTGGAGCGAATGTATCATTGTAGTCAATGCCATGACTCTGTTGAAAGCCTTTGGAAACTAGTCTTGCCTTGTATCTGCTAACATGACCATCCACTGCACTCTTGGTCCTATAGACCCATCTGCATTTGATAAGCTTCCTTCCTGAAGGATGCAGAACCAGATCCCAAGTCTGGTTCTTGAGGAGGGATTTGTACTCCTCCTGCATGGTTGATTCCCAAAAGGGATTCCCTGCAGCCTCGCCATAGGTCCACAGGTCTAAATACTGAGCCACATAACAATGCATAGGAAACATGGGCTCAGTGGTTGTGAGTACACAAGGAGGCTCCTCAAACTGATATCTAGTCCTCCTTAGATCTGTTGGATCCCCAACAAGATCTCTCACATCATGAAGAGTAATTTATGCCCACTTGGGCCTCTGCTTTGGCTCCTCATCTACATGTATTGATTGTGCATCTGCATGTTCTGAATCCTCTAACTCTATATCAGAACTCAGATCTGAAGTAGAGTTTGAATGTGTAGACTCATCATCTCGAACTAGTGGAAGGACAAAAGTACCTGCATGTAGCTCATGTGGAGCATGCAAGAGACTTTCCTCAAACTGAACATCGTGCTCAATGATGAGTTGGTATATAAAGGGATCAATGAGTTTGTATCCCTTCACACCGTCTGGCTATCCAACAAAGATACATGCAATACTATGTGGATCGAGTGTTTTCCTCTTTTCAGAGGGAATCCAGGCCCATGCACGTGAGTCGAAGACATGAAATTCGATGACTCCCTATTTGTTGTCACTCTAAATCTCAAAAGGAGTCTTATCCTTAACAGATCTACGAGGGGATATGTTCTGAATATGACTGTCACAGTTAAGTGCCTCATGCCAAAGCTTGGGAGGAAGTGCCTTTGCATAACACACAGTTGGCCATCTCTTTGAGAGATTTGCTTTTTCGCTCAACAACTTCGTTCTGCTGCGGAGTATATGGTACTGTGTGCTACAACTGTATCCCATCCTCAAGAAAAAGATTATGAACATCTCTACTTACGTACTCCCCCCCATTATTTGTACATAGGGCTTTGATCTTTCTCCTTGATTAAGTCTTAACAAGTGATTTGAACTCTTCGATATGCTCAAAGACCACAGACTTCTGCCTAAGAAAAAATACCCAAGTATAATGCTAGTAATCATCCAAAAATATAAGAACGTACCTTGCCTTGTTGATGGATGGATGTAGTAATGGACCCATGAGATCACTGTGAATGTGATCCAATGGAGAGGAGGCCTTGTGAGCCTTCCCCTTCTCGAACTTCTCTTGAGGGTGATTTCCAAGGACACATCCTTCACAAACCCCTTTGGAAAAGTGGATATCAGGTGACCATCCATTTCTTGTTAAGTTGTTGCATGTACCTGAAGTCTAGGTCACCAAACCTCTCGTGCCATAATATACTACTATCATCGGAATGCGTAAGTAGTACAGAGGAATCGAGTTCAATAAAATTAGAAAAGTGTATAACCGAGATTGATGATTTACCTCCCAGAAAACAATCCTAGAGTTGTCTTGCATGTCGAATATGGACATAGAGTCTGGTGTGAACTCCACCTTTTTGCCTGAGCCTGAGTGTGTAATTTGATACACCGAGAGCAGATTCATGGAAAGTTGAGGAACATGGAGAATATTCTGAAAAATTCCATGATCTAGTTCTACTCTCCCTTTTTCGGTGACCTCGATTGGAGAGTCATACCCCATGAGGATAGCAGGACCATTGCATGTAGTCAAAGAAGACAAGATATCCAATGTGGCATCCATATGGTGGGGTGCACTCGAATCCATGATCTAGGCATCATGTGAAGAGTGAACAACAACTAATGCATGATGACTACCTTTGGGAGCATGATCTTCTGGCTTCTTCTTGGCACCCTCGAGAATTTGATCCCCAAGGTTGTTATTTTAAATAATATGAGTCATAAGGTCTATATGCTTCTTCATGCATGTTGATTATGGATGGAATCCTCGATTGAAATAGGTACACTTCTTTCCTTTCTTGTCTTTTCCACTTTTGGATCCTGAGGAGTCATTGAAGGGTTTAGAGTACCCTTCCTTCTTAGAATTTGCATGTGACTTGGTTTTTCCGTTCACTTTGAATTTATGATTTTGAGAACTATTGCCTTCATGCACAACAAGTGCATGCACTTTGGAGTTTTTCATTACACCCATTTTGATGAGTTTATCTTGCTCTTAAATTAGGGCCTCAATGAAGGTATCCAAAGAGGGCATAGTCCAAGATGCTCCAATAGTGAATCTCTAAGTGTGAAATGTGGAAACAAAGACAAAGTATTATGGACCAAGTTTCGACAAAATCGTGAGAATCGTTCACTTTTGCTCCTTTGATTTGTCGACCCCGCAAGACTTGAGTTGTATGAAGAAATCCTAGATGTTTTCAAAACTTTTCAGATCCAATGCAAGTAATTCAACCTCAAGCAAGTGGCCTCTCATACCATCTTGTTTATCAAAGAGTCCTTCCATGGTGGTCTAGATCTCATTTGGAGTTTTACAAGTTGATACATGAAACACCAACTTAGGGGACATGTGCATGCAGAGGGCTCTGTAAGCCTCATCCATTCTATTGAGGCATTTGGATTTTTCAATGGCTGATATGGGTTATGTTTCCATAGCCATGGTCAACCTGTACAATCCTCTACCTCTGAGCAAAATCTCCATCTTTTGCTTCTATTCAAAGTAGTTGTACGGGGTGAGAATTGCAAACGATGAAGATTCCATTCTTCATGTGTTCTTCGATCTTTAGTACCTGCAAATAAAAATGTTGGTGCGTTTTTTTCCTAGCATCCCATGGGCCTTTATACCATGTAAAATGTGGTGAGTACCTGCATAAGAGATCTAGCTAGCAGAAGAACGAACACATCTTTCAAAGGTAAGAAGACGAGAGTAAAATTGGAGAGAAAGAATGAGAATTGTATTAGCCAAATGAATGAATGATAAATTACACATGATATACTCTGTATAGCTCAACTAATGTGCCATAATGGTGGTCTAGAGAGATCTAGACACACTCAGAAAGTTACGGGAGTTAACTGCCACCTGGTCCTAGTCAACTAGTCACGTAGTCTTCAATTAACTGGACAGACTAGAGTGAAATGAGGAGGAGATCAAGCATGCACAAGGAATGTGCCTCCCTGGTGATGATCCCAAGGTAAGTGTGCATTATTGGCAATGATCCTAAGATAAATTGGTGATAAAACAAAAGTTACACAGAATGACTCCACTTCGCTAGTCAACTGAAGAGAATATTCTCCTAGAATGTAGAAGAGGTTCCTAAAAAATAGGAGACCCTCAATAATGACTAATAAACATAGGAAAATAAGGAAAAAATATCTTAGGTGTGTGTAATATCTCCAACACTAAATTGAGAGACATTCATACCAGTGATATTAATGATATGGCAAGTGGAGAAGGCTATTAGGCATAGGCATAAAAACATCCTGACATTGGATTCAACTTTTTCCTCAACCAAATACAAGGTATTTTGATTTCTACTTGCCTTATTTACCAAGGGAACATTATTCCTCTATGGTAAGAATTCATGAAAATCTTGTTTATAGTAGCGTCATTTACCAGGTTGATGTCATTGTTATGTTATATGAATTCATGAAACACTTAATTTAAGTGGTCATAATTGCTACATCAATATTATTGTTCTATTGAATTTGCGAAATGCATTTTTCAAGTGGGCTATTTACCATATCGACATTATTCTATGTAAAATGAATTCATGAACTATGTGTTTCTAGTGGTCTTATTTACTAGGGAAATTTGGCTTATTTACCATGCTGACATTATTCTATGTAAAACGAATTCATGAGCTACTTGTTTCTAATGGCCTTATTTATTAGGGCGATGTTATTACCTTGTAATTTGAATTCATGAAAATGCTTTATCAGGGGCCCTTATTTATCAATTTAACATTATTGTTCTAAAATGTGTATTCATGAAAAGAAATAGTTGCTTCTAGTGGCCTTCTTGAACCATGTCAATGTTATTTTTCTATATTGTTATTTTTCTATATTACTATATTCATGAAATTCTATGCATGGTAGTATGCTTTGTACATCATTCTCATAGTATCCTTTGTACATCATTCTCGTTTATCAGTTGGGTCATAACAAAGAATGCAGGGGGGAAATTGTGATTTGGTTGTAAGAATTTTTCTAATGTGTTTTCATGTCCATTCCCACATGGAAACCTTCATTTTTTTTTGTTGATTATGCTCTCGCAAAGACCCGTGCAATAAGGTGTGTAGATCTCTTTATTTGTTTTCCCTTCCTTCATTACATTGTGTATTTTGTGTTGACTTTATTTCACCTAAATAATGTTTGTCCATGTTCATCCACGATGATATGTTTGACTATCTAATAATTCCATGTGTCTAGAACATACGTTGATGTTGGTTGAAAAAAACTAACCAAGTATGTTTGACATGAATCACACTAAAAGAGATCAAAATGTTTGATTCTATGGGGAAAATAATGCATTTTTCAATTTCAATCGAGGGATGTTGCAACAAAATTTCTTAAGTTCTATCAAATATTCGTCAATCAAATTGATTTCATCAACTATTTCAAACATTAGTGGGAGTTGCAACTAAGTAAGTAAATATGTCACAATGATTGTTCGTTATTATTGGTGATTTGATCAACATTATTACTTATGTTGATATGTTATGTGAAACATTGGA
>JZKD02S1592858.1:0-10156 GCA_000966675.3 Picea glauca
TATACCCAGAGGGTGCTTCCATATTTGAGTTTCACTTGCACCAGTAAGTTGCTTTAGTGTTGGTTGGTGTATTTGTTCTTCCAACTAGTTAGTCGTTTGCTTGATTTTCCTTTAGGAAATTTTAGTGTGTGCTCTGTGCTCTCTATTTTTCCATATTGAGTTAGTCAATTGTGGCTTTGGGTCTCTGAACTAGGGTGGTAGACCGCCCACTCAACCAGTTGAGAGGACTTTTCAGTCTTCCGCTTAGAAACGAGGAGCCGCCTCTTTATAGGCATTGTTTTGATACCACTGGTTCACCAAAGTCAGTGTGTGAGACTTTTACGGACTTGAACGATCTCGAAAAGGGAAAACCTGTGCATAATATCTTCATGGCTAAAGTTATCAGTGATACCAACCAAGGAGCCCCTTCACAAGGGGATTCTTGTGCTTTTCCCTTCTTTGAAAATGTTGGTGTCCCTTTGATGGCCACTTTGTACATTCCTAGGTTGAATGTGGGACTACCGGTTTGGTTGGGTACCATTCCAAATGTTCCAAATGCTCTTGACACTTATCATTTAAGAACTTTATGTCATGGGCACCCTGTTGATGTTTCTTTGTCAACAAAGTCTTCTCCTCCTCCTTATCCCGCCTCTAGTGAAAGTACAGTTACTAGTAACCAGAAGTCTAAACGAAATAGAAAGAGGAAGAATAGGAAGAAGAAATCACCAACCTCTGTGAGTTATGTTGGAGATAGGTCAACAAACTCTATAAGTCACATTGAAGACCAGCACCCAGCCTCTGCAATTTATGCTGGGGGTACACACCCACCCTCTGCAAGTCATGCTGGGGGGAAAAGTCCAGTCACTGCTAGTCATACTGGTAATAGGTCTATAGCCTCTGCAAGTCATGTTATCGACCCATCACTAACCTCTGCAAGTCATGTTGGAGATGTGAAACCAGCCACCACTAGTCATGATGGGGGAATTGATTCTATTGAGAAACCTAGACAGATAGGACATAAACCTAAGTTCCCTTGTAATCTTTGCAAGGGAGATCACCTTACTCATCTATTCCCTGGCATTCCATAGGTACAAATATTGTGGTCCCTGTCTGTAAGCTCTTCTGATTCTAAGTCTTCTCAGGCTTCCTCACAGTCTATTCAACCTTTGGTTGAGAAAGTGGTCATGCTGATGCAGTCATCGGCTGATCCCACTCCTCTTTTGAGAGGTGAGGTTCCTTTATACCTTGTAGTCTCTCAACCTATTCAGCCATTGGTTGAGAAAGTGGTCATGTTGATGTAGTCATCGACTGATCCCACTCCTCTTTTGAGGGATGAGGTGCCTTTAGACCTTATAGTCTCTCAACCTATTCATCCATGGGTTACAAAATTGGTCGTGCTGATGCAGTCATCGATTGATCCCACTTCTCTTTTGGGGGGTGAGGTTCCTTTAGACCATGTAGTCTCATAGCCTATTCATCCATGGGTTGCAAAAGTGNTGGGTTGAAAAATTGGTCATGCCGATGCAGTCATCGACTGATCCCACTTCTCTTTTGGGGGGTGAGGTTCCTTTAGACCATGTAGTCTCATTGCCTATTCAGCCATGGGTTGCGAAAGTGGTCATGCTAATGTAGTCATCGGTTGATCCCACTCCTCTTTTGGGGGGCGAGGTGCCTTTAGACCATGCAGTCTCGCAGCCTATTCAGCCATTGGTTGCGAAAGTGGTCATGTCGATGCATTCATCGACTAATCCCACTCCTCTTTTGGGGGATGAGTTTCATTTATACCATGCAGTCTCGTAGCCTATTCAACCATTGGTTGCGAAAGTGGTCATGCCGATGCAGTCATCGACTGATCCCAATCCTCTTTTGGGGGGTGAGGTGCCTTTAAACCATGTAGTCTCACAACCTATTCAGCCATTGGTTGTGAAAGTGGTCATGCTGATGTAGTCATCGGATGATCCCACTCTTCTTTTGGGGAGTGACGTGTCTACCGAATATGTTTTTAGCATTTCTGGTTCAATACTTCCAGAACAAGGGGGAATTCCGCTCATTTCGAGCACACCCCATCCAAGACCTAGGATGGTTTCCTTTGATTAGAATGACCTTGTTGAGCCTTGTATTCCTTCCTCCACACCCTTTCAAATAAGGGTTGAATTTAATTCAACAAACATTTATCGATGTATTGTGGATGAAGGAGCCTCTGCAAGTATTTATCTTCCTCGTTTTGGAAAGTCTTGGGATCTCCTGAGATTTTGTCTTCTTCGCATGAACTTTTGGCTTTTGATAGACGTCCTAGTGAATATTTGGGGGTTCTTCCTCAGTTACCTATCTTTTTAGGTGGGAAGAATGTCCTTGTTGATATTAGAGTGGTGCAAGGCCCGTTAGATTTCAATATGCTTCTTGGGTGTGATTATGTATATGCTATGAACCATGTGGTATCTACGCTCTTCCGGGTGTAGATTTCCCTCACAACCGAAGCATTGTCACTATCAACCAGCTGGCATCTGATAATCACCATCCTAATTTGACATTATTTCATACTTCCCCTTTATATGTTCCTAGCGTTCGTGTAGACTCTACCCCACCACAAGTTAATTATGTGGCATATTATCCTCAGTGTTCAATTGCTTATGAGCGGGAACCTATGCAATCATATTTTCCTTCTCGAGACTTGAAATCAGCAATTGATCCATTGGTGTATCCAATGGGGGCATGGGAGCCCTTGCTTCCCTCTCTTGGTCCAAGTGCGCTTGAGTATCCTTCTGAGTCGTATCTCGTTGTTAGTAGATCCTCAAGCCCGCGTGATCGTGATTCTTCGCTGATAAACTCTGCCAGTCCTGGCCAGAACCTCCATCGTCATATGGAGTATGGTCGGTTTACTTCACCCTTTGGGACTGTCGACCCTCGTTTGCATGATTTCTTGGAGTTTGAATTTCCTTCAGATGAAGCTATCCTGGAAGCCATGACTACGGTTTCTATACCGCAGGAGGAATTACACCGTGGTTTGTGTTTTCTTCCCTTTAGGGAGACTTCCCAAGTTGACTATCGAAGAGAATCTTGGTCTGAGCCTAACAGCGGGCTCTACCTGAACCAGTTTCATATTTGAGTTGTAGCCCCCAACGGGTCTTCTTTTAAGCCCTTTTCAGACCCTCTAAAAATGAAAAGATTGTCGAGCGATCTTGTGGCCTTTCACACTCGTTAAACTGAAATTTGAAGTCACGTCTATCCGGTGGTATTTTACCCCTTTTTCGGTCCAGACGGTCAATTGTATGAACAAAGGTATACTCTAGAGGATTCGGATCCCTAGAAGAGTATTCTCAGGTATAATTTTAACCCTTTTTTGGGCATGAGGGACTAAATTTACCAAAAAGGAACCCCCACGGAGTCCATAGTTAAGCTCTTTTTAGACTCCCTAAAATTGGAAAGATTTCCAAGTGACCTTATTCTTTCACACTCATTAAAATGGTCCAGAAGAAAATTCCTGATGGAGTCCATAGTTAAGATTTTTTCAGACTCCTTAAAAATGAAAAAATTGCCGAGTGATCTTATCTTTATCACACTCATTAAAATGGTTTTGAATAGACATCTTGTCGGTGCTAGTTTACCCTTTTTTTGAACCGACTAGACTATCTTCAAAAAAGGTACCCCATCGAGTCTCCTTTTATGTTTTTTCAGACTCTCTAAATATGAAAAACCATCGAGCTTACCTTCTCTRGGCTCGTTAAAATTACATCGAAGGACGTTACCATTGTGTGTTTTATTAATCACATTTGCATACCCGCATCTTTGGCCTAATGYTGSCTCCATGTTGCTCTCAACTGAACCATCTGAAGCATGCCTTATATGCAAGCCCTGTAGCACTTTGACTCTACGTCTTGACACCTTTGGCCCYTGGAGGTTTTTTCTCGAGTGTCATTTTCTTCCATATGTCCCTTTACCCTAAGCATCCCTGTGTTTTKTGTTCTTGGAACTAGTATGTTTGCGACACTCGATCCTCCTTTGTAACGTAGCATTCTTTTATTCTTTTTCAAGCTTTCCAAMATTATTGAAAAAGACAAAAAAATCAAATATACCCCAAAAAGAGGAAGGGAAAYGTATTTTCTTTTTATTTGGCAGCACAATGAGTCGCCCTTGGACAAAGCACATCCTTTCATTTGTTCGTCAAGCTCTGGGATTTAATACAACCTTAGGAGGTTGTTCTCGCTACATAGAGTTGTGTCCTCCTCCATTTGGTTATTCTTCCAAACATATGGAGAGTTTGTGTTGCCTCATGCATCGTGAACTTATGTCAAATGATATGTTTCCTGAGTCTCATCATTTGTCGTGCTATTGCCCAAGGGAATTTCTACCAATCCTGAGTCAGCCCCTCTGCATTTTGTCTCTTTCCCTCATGCCCGGCCATCCTCAAAGTCCAATCAAGTCTTTGTTCAAAATCAATGAAGCCTTTAGTCTGATCATCAAGATTCTCTAGTCCACGATCGATGAGTCGTCGAAGACCTCTAGGTAGTGAAATTGTACACTCATATTACACTCCTACCCAAGTTTTGAAGATTTTGAAGTTGTTTCTTGAGCTTTGAAGACCTCGTCTCCAGCCATCAGGCCTTATCAACTTCTAGAAGATGGATACTCTACATGTATATATTTTTGATTTCGAGATGTAGCTCTGTTGTGTATTACTCGCGGCTACACTTTATATAGTTATATGACATGGATCTACAGTGTATTTGATTGGTAGCCATGATTTTATTTCATCCTGAGCATGGGTATGTCCGCCTCGGTGAGACAATTATTATTTGGCAGAAGGCACCTCTCGATTTCTGGTCCCTGTGCTCACTTGTTTGGAACGTTGGTGAAGATTGTTAATATATTTTGGCCATCAAATGCTCTTMTGMCCTCACACATTAGGGGGMATTTKTTATAACCCTAATTTGCACCAGACATGCTTACCTGGCATCAGGCCATCTCAGATTCCTTCTTTTCCAAAACACTACTGAACAAYTCTTCTTAAAAACCCTTTTTATAAAGGCCCATGGGCCCTGCTYCATTACTGCACRTGTGTACATGCGAGCTGACCCAAGACAACCCRCGTGTACCTACAAAATCACAAAAAAAGGAAAKTTGTTGACAGAACACACAGCTTTGGGTAAGTTAACTAAACCTTTTGTCCATGCATAGCTGGTCATTTGACCAAATACCTAGCTCCTTCTAACCTATAAAAGAAGGGGTAGGGGTCCCATTTGAAAGGAGGAAAAACATAGTAAAGAAACTCTACCCAAATTCATATTCCCCTTTGCCCAAGATTCTGCAACCATTTTGTGATTTCAACGAAGAAGAGAAGCAAGTGTTTTAGYAGTTGGTGCACAGTAAAAGAGGAGCCCATGACCAGATTCGTGGAGCAGTGGACCAGATTGTAAGTTGCTTTAGTGAAGTTAATAATAAAGAATTACTTTTTTCRTCCCACCATATGAGRTTTTCATTGTTTATTGCATACATGTTGATTAAATMTCTAACCTATTAATCTGTAGATCAAATGCATGTAGAGTTCTTTGTTTGTCTTTTGTGAAAGCAGGTCATCCTTGGGAGGAGAGTTGCAGTCAAAGAGTGACCAAGTGTGAAGAGGGATCGATATCAAAACGCTGGAAATAAGGTATGTTCACTTGATCTTCTTAACTGTGTATTTTCTTCAGAATAATGGGGATTAGGTCTGGGATGATAGTAAAAAGTAGGAATCTTTAGGTCTTTTCTACATGCATGATTACAACCCTTAGTGCTAGTTCGTAGGGGGATTTCCCACTCACAACAATGAAGATGCAATGCGGACAGAATAGCTGCATCTTTTTGAAGATTATTGAAAAATATGATATATATGGGTGTATGATGCACTGAGGACAGTGCATGAATAAGGGGAGGGGATTGTAATATCCCTCGACCGAACCCAATTGTAAATGTAATATAAATATACTTAAGCTGGTGAGTTGTTTTGACCTCATTTGATAATGCACATCATGTGGCATAGTGTGTGCATGAACTGTGCAGTAAAATGATGTAATATGCACATTGCAAGATACCGCGTTCAGTAACTAAAGTGAGTGCAACCTTGAGGACAGCAGATACCGCGCGCAGTAACTAAAGTGCATGCAACCCTGAGGATAGTGGATACCACGTGTAGTAACTAAAGTGCGCGCAATACTAAGCTGAGTGAACCTTTATGTATATGATATGCATTATAGGCTGGTGAGCCAGTATTATAAGTCGGAATGCTTATGTTTTGGTATTAGGCCGAAACGCCTAGATGTCAAGGGCCAATATGCCTACTTTGTACATGACTCATGATTAATATAAAATACATCACTATTCGTAGACCGACCACAATAAAAGAGATGGGGGACTGAACTTCACCAGTTAGGGAAAGGGAGGGGCAAAAGGCAAGGGAATATTATATTAATATTTCCTAAAACATAAAGTATGGATAAGTATTTTATCCTAAGTTCTAAAGTTGGGGACAAATGGACAAAAGTAACTTCCAATATGACAAGTGTCAAGTTGGGGACATGCATTCATATCATGGGGGAACTTATTCCATTGGGAGTTTTTCTCAGGGAGACCTTACGAACGGGGGGGAACGACCATCATTCAGACCATCACTTTTCATGAAGAGTTCACAATGATTCCAAAACACACTCAATTATCCAGTCAATGATTCCATGACCATTTCACTCATACATTCCATTATCCTTGAGACAACCATTTTCACCTTTCCGAAGCCTATTTCTGCACCCTTTTTGGTTGGTGTACCTGGTTAGCTTGGAGCGGGATTGAAGAAGTGGGTTGTCAGGCCCGTGAGCAGTCCTCTAGGCGAGAGAATTGTTGGGGATTGATTTTCGAAGGTGCTAAACTACAGCTACAGCACTCTGAGACTTCTGGTCTAGCTTGTTGTTGAAGCCCTGGAAGGGAAGTGGGGAAGCAGAGGGACTGTTGAGAAGAGAAGGGGCACACTTCCTTGGGTGGGACAGGCATGTGGGGAATGAGAGGCTATAGGCTATCAGTTGAGTGAGCACCTGAGACGGAGTCTTTCTTGTTGTCCATGAACCTTAGCATGGATAGGAATTCCTTTACCCTGGGTGGAGTTTAGTCCCAGCTCGGGGGTGACTCATTGTTGAGAGTGATGAATAGTGTAGTCTATGGCTGGGAGGTTCGTGGATGGTCTGTAAGCAGTTGGTGACAGTCTTTCTAAGATAAGTACCAATTGTATGATATATTGATATGATGTTTTGTTATTACATGCCTATGTTACGATTTTATCATATATTTGATTATGATTGCTTGTGTGCTTATGGGTAGTTTCATGTAAATGATGCATATCGGTAGTTACTGTTATTTCAATGTAGAAGTCGTATGTTACATAAAGTAATTATTTGTTTATGTTTAGATGTAAAGATTCCACGAGCGTGTTGCATGTATGTGTTTTAGTTGCATGCAGTCTAAAGAATAAAATTATGTAGCATTGCTTAGTTGACTATTGGGTATGCTACTGTATGTTCCGCAGTATGGGAACGAAAGTGTTCTCTAGAGTAGCATGGCCCGGCCCTCAAGCTGGGAATGTTACCGACTGGTGTCATAGCATGAGTGGTTTCTCTGGAGTGGCATACCCCGTCCTAAGGTTGGCCGGGGGAATAGTTACAACAATAAAATAAAGGGTGAAATGATTTTGTTTTCTTTTAAAGGAGAGTTCCTAAGAAAGTACCAAGAACCGAATACGTTCACACATTTGAAGCAAAAAAGAAAAATTTCCTCACATCCATCATAGTTTAAGATAGAGATTTTTTATCACATAAAAATAAAAAGAATATGATCTTCATGCACAAGATAAATTTATGTAATACCCCTAGACCAAACCCCAACTATAAATGTAAATGAAAATGTACTTAAATTGGTGAGTTGTTTGACATCATTTTTGTATGCACCTTCCATGGTATAGTGCACACATGTATTGTGCACTAAAATGATGAAGAGTGCACATTCCAGGATACCGCGCGTAGCAAACTTAAGTGTGTGTGATTTTGAGACAGGGAGCCTTTGTGTATATGTTGTGTTTTATAGGCTAGTGAGCCAGTTATTATAAGCTAGGAGGCTTATGTGTGGAATTAGGCTAGAGATCTTATATGCTAAAGGCTAGTGAGCCTATTTTTGTATATGTCTTATCATTAATATAATACATCGTTGTGTGTAGACCGACCACAATAAAAGAGTATGGGGGACTAAACTCCACTAGTTAGGGAAAGGGGGGGGGGCTAAAAATTAAGGAAAAGGGACAAGCTAGGGAGATTAAGCCAAAAAGGAATATTATATTAATATTCCTTAAAGTATAAAGTTTGGATAATTATTTTATCCTAAGTTCTAAGGATGGGGACAAGTGGACCAAAGTAGATCTCAAAATGACAAGTGTCAATTTGGGGACATCCATATATACAGCTTGGACTCAGTTCATTTTCCCATTCCTTCCATCATCCTTCATGCACTCATTCAATTGTCCTATGTACCTTTTTGATACTATCACTGTACATGTACCCATACATGTACCTGTACCTATATCTATACCCATGCATGTATATTTACCTGGTTAGCTTGGGATTTGGACTGAAGAAGTAGGTTGTCAGGCCCATGGGATACTGAAGAGGCGGGTTGTTAGGTCTGTGAGAAATTTCTCACTAGGTGAGATCATTGTTGGGAATTTATTTCCGGAAAGGTGCCAAACTACAACTACATGACTCTGAGACTTCTTTTCTGGCATGTTGTTGAATCTCGTAAAGGAAGTGGGGCAGTCAAGGGATTGTTGAGCAGAGAAGGGGAACACTTCCTGGGGTGGGACAAGCATGTGGGGAATGAGGGACTGTAGGTTGTTAGTTTGAGTTGGCATATGTGACAGAGTCTTTCCTGTTGTCTGAGATACATCAGCCTGGTTAGGAATCCCTTTACCCTGGTGGAGTTTAGTTCCAGCTCGGGGGTGACCCACTACTGAGAGTGATGAGCAGTGTGGTCTAAGGCTAGGAGGTTCGTGGAAGGTATGCACACAGTTGGTGATATTTTTACCAAGATAAGTGTCAATTGTGTGTTAAATTACATGTTGCATTATTATTTATGTGTTTATTTTTATGGGTTTTTCCTGTGTGTGGTTTACACTTGTCTTTATATTTATGGATATTGCATGTATATGTTTACTGTTATTTCCATATGAATCTATGCATTTACAGATGTATTTTTTTGTTTTAAGTTTTATATATAAATTTATGCCAGAATTTATGTGTGTATATGTTTTAATTTGCATACAGCTCGAAAAATTTATGTGGCATAGCCCAGTTGGATGATGGGGATGTTACAATATGGTATCAGACCTCCAGTTTTCAACACTGAGACTGGATGGGCCAAGAAATTTGAATTGAAGTGAAATTTCACAGAGAATTGATTTTGAAGTGGCTAAATTTCAAGTTACAGAGCGTCCATGGTAAAAATTAGAAGCAATTGCGTGGAATTGGGAAAAAGCCCCAATTTCTGTTGTTAAATTCATGGGAAAATTGAGAAATTTCGCCAAGTAGTGAGATATTCCTAATTTAATATATGTTCTAGCAAATTTAGACCTAGAATTGGTCGAATTTGAAGTTACATGGAAGCCATGCTAGATGGAGTGAGACAAGTTGATTAAAATTCTCAATTTGTGAATTGAGTTTGGAAAAACAAAATTGTTCCATGAATGTCAACCAACAACGATTTTTTGTTGAACAGGTTGAATGGGTGTTATCAGGGTGAAATTGAACAAATTTCATAGTTGCAGAATGTCTATGGTGAAAATTAGGAAAAAGATTGGCAAAAGCCCCAATTTCTGCAGCATAAGTCACGAGGAATTGATGTGCATAAAAAGGAATGTGTGCAGGTGTGCACACTAAAAATGCATGATGCACAGTGAAAATCTTGGGATGTGTGGAAAATATGGGTGCGTGGATATGCACGTTAAAATTTGGTGTTGCATGGTGCAGAGTGGAAATTGACAGGAAATATTGGAGTGCGGGTGTGCGCATTTAAATTTGGCACTACGCGGTGCAAAGTGGCAATAAGTGGAAAATATTGGCGCGTGGGTGTGTGCACTTAAATTTGGTGTTGCATGGTGAAAAGTGGTAATGCA
>JZKD02S1592859.1:0-10156 GCA_000966675.3 Picea glauca
TTACAAGCAGGATTTGATGAAGTGCGTTGGTGAGGTGGAGCTGAGATGTTTTCAGTGAGGAAAAAAAAACTTGCTTAGCAAGTCAACCTATACTTGCAAAACATAAACACACACCTACCTATTGATATTATGGTAGCTATAGGAGGTATTAACCTCCACTTATAACCCTTAAGACTAGAATATTCCAGGAAGCGAGAAGAAACCCTAAAGCATTGGACATAACCCTAGAATACAAGTATGCTAAAGAAATTAATTAATATTGAGTTTTTAGCCTCCAGAAAGAGAAGTCGTCCCAGATAGCTAAGAAGGAGCAATATAAATACAGGACGCCAGAGCTCATTTGGTACACACAACTCGCAACTACAGAAATTTAGTGGTGCACAAGTTTGGAGAGTAGTTGCAGTGGCAGCGATTGCAACTTGTAATATCGGTCTTTCTGGCTTGGACTTTCTGATCAGTCTTGGTTATCTTTGTTTGGTGCATTATCCTTGGTTGGTTATTGATTTCAAATTTCCTACCGGAATTCTTCTCTTTGTCAAGGTTAAGGTGCTCGGGGTGGCATTTGTGCATATGGCTGGGTGACAATATTATTATATTGTCTATGGTTAAATGAGCACACCCACTTTTCTAACAAGTTATGGGCCCACACCTCCTTCATTCAGTCTAACCACTGGAAGGAAGCTAAGCCATAAGATTATCAGGCTCGTTGAAGAACTATCACTAGGGTTTCTAACAGGTGCAGTTACTAATGCATTGTCGCGAGGGTTACTAGAAGGTGTAGTTGTGAAACCCTAAAACCTCTTGCCTAACACCTTATGATGGAACACCTTACTCGAGAGGATATTCTAGTGTGCCTGAGTCCAACACACCTATTGGCACTCTCAGAAGGCAAAAAGTCAAGGTTGATATTTTGGGTCAAAGTCAATGTTTGACTGTCAACAGAAATCATGAATGAAAAGATGGATCATCTACACTATTCAACTCTTACAAAAACTCTTGAAGATGACATGTGGATAATTGAGAGTGGAGCTTCCAGGCATATGACAGGAGACTAGGTTAAACTCTCTAGTCTAAATGAAAAGAAGACATCCTACAAGGTAGAACTTGGAGATAAGAACACATATCCAGTCGAAGGAATTGGTCAAGCCTCCATCAAATTGAAAACATGTAACAATGTTCATTTGAACAATGTCTTATATGTACTTGGTTTAGAAAAGAATCTTGTATCTATATCTTGCCTAGAAGACAAAGGAAATAGAATATCCTTTGTAGATGGTGAAGTACTATGTTGGTTTAGAGACTCCATTGAAGTACTATCTTCGTCTAGAGACTCCAGCATAGTGAATGCTAGAGTTATTGGAACTCATGAAGAGAGACTATACAGACTACTAGAACGTAATGATGAAGCTCTTGTACATGATGAAGTCAATACCAGTGAACTTTGGCATAGAAGGTATGTTCATCTTAACTATCAAGCATTACATTTCCTCAAAAAGATGGTTGAAGGAATACCAGAACTACAATCTACACATGAAGGAATTTGCAGAGGATGTGTTCTTGGTAAAAATGTTAAAAAACCATTCTCAAGTAGCAATAATAGATATAAGGAAATCCTAGATCTAATACATATAGATGGTTGCGGTCCGATGCCAACCAATTCTCTAGGAGGCTCCCTTTATTATGTAATCTTCATAAATGATTATTCAAGAAAGACTTGGTTGTATCTCCTGAAGACAAAGGATGAAGTTTTCAACAAGTTTCAAGAATTCAAAGCAGAAATAGAAAACCTCACAAGCAAGAAAATCAAGATTTTCAGAACAGATAATGGAGGAGAAGACACATCCAAGGAATTTGTTGCCTTTTGCAGGGATTATGAGGGAGCTAATCGTTCCTCATAATCCTCAGCAAAATGGTGTAGCAGAAAGGAAGAATATATCCATTGAGAAAATTGTGAAGGCACTAATGAATGATCAAGGTTTGTCCATGTATTTATGGGGAGAAGCAACCATGACAACAATATATGTTCAGAACAAAATTCCTCGACGCATATTGAAGGACATGACTCTAGAATAAGCCTTCTCAGGAAAGAAACCCAATGTGGAATACTTAAGAATATTTGAGTGCCATGTTTACATTCATATCTCCAAGGATAAAAGGAAGAAACTAGAACCCTCAGGAAAGATGGGCATATTTGTTGGATACAATGAATCATCCAAAGCCTACAAAATCTATATCCCATAACAACATAAGGTTGAACTCAGCAGAGACGTGATCTTCAATGAGAAGATGAATTTCAAGAAATCCATAGAAGAAGAAGAATATGAAGAGGTTAAAGAATAAAGCACATATCTAAGAACCAGGACAACTTGATCATCTGATGCAACCATGTGAATCTATTGAATCAGTTACTGTACCCAAAACTAGAAAACATCCAGCTTGGCTTGAAGCTACTCTACAAGAAGCAGAAAAACTCAAAGCCCCAAGTGGCACCTTCAAAGAAAGCAAAAAGCCCAAAAAAATCTCCAACTATGCAGCATGTATGACCGAACTTATAAATGAAGAACCCACCACATTTGAAGAAGCAACTTAGAAGAAACAATGGAAAGAAGCCATGACAGAAGAACACTAGTCCATCATAAAAAATGGCGTGTGGGAAATCGTGCCTAGACCCAAAAAAAAATCATTGGTAACTTCAAAATGGGTCTATAAGATCAAACATGCAGCAAATGGAAGCGTGAAAAAATATAGCTAGAGGGTTCTCCTAGAAGGTGGAAGAAGATTATGTTGGAACCTTTGTTCTTGTTGCCAGATATACTTCTATTAAAGCCGTTATATCTCTTGTTGCCTCCATGGGATGGAGTCTAGATCAGATGGATGTAAAGACAACTTTCCTCAATGGAGAAATTGAAGAAGTATACATTGAACAACCTCAAGGCTTTGAAGTACATTCCAGAGATACTCATGTTTGCGGATTAAAGAAAGCCATGTATGGACTCAAGCAAGCTCCAAGAGTTTGGTATGCCAGAATAGACAGCGAGTTAATAAGACTTGGTTTTTCTAAGAGTCATGTAGATCCAAATCTCTACTACAAAGTTGTGAACAATGCACTTGTGATTCTACTGCTATATGTCGACAACTTATTCTTGACAAGTGCATAGTCTCTCATCACCCAGTGTAAGAAGGAACTAGCTTCTGAGTTCGATATGAAAGATCTTGGTCTCATGCACTATTACTTGGGACTAGAAGTATGGCAGAAGTGTGGTGAAATCTTCCTTGGACAAGGAAAGTATGCAGTGAAGATTCTTTAGAAATTTGGAATGATGGATTGCAAATCCATGGCCACTCTTATGACCACAGATATAAGAAAAGTAAGAGACTTAGATTCTGATCCAGTAGACCCATCCCTATATTAGAAATTGATTGGGTTGTTGATGTATCTAGTAAATACTCGACCAGATATTTGTTTTGTTGTAAACACCTTAAGCCAGTTCTAGGTGGAACTCGAACATGAGCATTGGATAGTTGCAAAGCATGTTCTAAGATATATTCATGAGACGCTAAACTATGGTTTAAGATACACTTCATCCATTGATATACAACTTCATGGATTCACAGATTCAGATTAGGCAGAGAGTGCAGAAGACAGAAGAAGTACTTCAGGGATGTGTTTCAGCTTGGGCGCTGCTATAATATTACGGGCCAACAGGAAACAGAAGTCTGTCTTACTTAGCACATCAGAAGCAAAATATATCGCAACATGTGAGGCATGTATTGAAGTAGTATGGTTGAGGGGGATGATTTCTGGATTATTTGATCAGGTACTAGAGTCCACTGTAATATACTGTGACAATCAAAGTTGTATAAGGCTATCAGAACACCCAGTGTCTCATGATCGGTCAAAACATATTGAGATCAAATACTACTTTATTTGTGATAAAGTCCAGAAAGGAGAAGTGAAACTCCAGTATATCTCCACAGATGAGCATGTAGCAAATATTTTAACAAAGCCTATGTCCAGGATAAAGTTTGCGTACTTAAGTGACAAGATGGGGTTCGTGGAGATAACACCCTTAGCTGAAAGGGAAGAGATGGTTCCCTGGGTTGGGAGGGAGCATTGATATATATCATTGATGGGCAGTCATTTTCTAGTTTGTGAAATGGTCCAAGTTGGGCAGTTCCTTTCCAAATCAAAAAGTAGTTTGAGATTTATGAAGGACAAGCATTTTCCAGTTCGAAAAATGGTCTAGATCAGATAGTCATTTTCGTAATGAAAACAATCCAATAGATTGATGATGTACCATAGACAGCGATTCCCCTTGTGGCAAGTGTGGGGGAATGGTCTAGGACAGTCACTCTGAGTAGTGGTCAAGTAGAATAGTTCGCCTCGTCGAGCAGTGATTCTTTCGAAGTTCACAGTGGTGAGCAGTTTCGAAGAATGGTCTGTTTTGTAGGTTTTTGCAGGACAATGGTTTCCATAGGAAATGGTCCAAACAATCATTACCTATGGCAGACTCACTCTCTCCAGGTTGCTCTATGCTTAGTGTCGGACGAATGGCCCAATTAGGTGAATGGTTCASGTTCARCAATTAGAGACAGACATTCCCTAAGGCAGACTCATTCTCTCCAAGTTGCACTATGATTAGTGTCAGAGGAATAGCCCAGTTAGGTGAATGGTCCAGTCTCATAAATCAGGGACAGTTATTCTTCTATGCTTGAGAAGAATAGTCCAGATAGCCCATGGCTGATGTTTTTACCTTCCGAGGGCAAATACTCTTCCAGATCTCACAGATGTGAGTGGAAGAATGGCCCAGACGACTCAGTTTGTATCATGATATTGTTTATGCAGAATGATATCAGATGATATGATTGTTATAGAGTGTATGTCTCTGGATAGTAGTTGTATACTACTATGAATAGTCACAGTTGTGTTCTGTTGAATGGCATTGTTCTGATTGCCATGGAGACTATCTAATTGGATAGTGATGGTGCTCATGATTTGATCATGAGATAGTGTGTGGAGCTATGATGATGCTACCGTTTGAATGGTTTGTTTGTGCTCAAGACCATTGCCTTTTATACCTCCCTAGCCAGGATGGAATGTTGATATTATGGTTGTTGCGGGAGGTATTAACCTCCACTTGTAACCCTTGACGAGACTAGAATATTCCAGGAAACAAGAAAAAACCCTAAAGCATTGGACATAACCCTAGAAGACAAATCGGCTAAAGAAAATAATTAATATTGAGTTTTTAGCCTCCAGAAAGAGAAGTCGGCCCAAACAACTAAGGAGTCGTATAAATACACGACGCCAGAGCTCATTTGGTACACAACTCACAACTGCAAAAATTTAGTGGTGTGCAAGTTTGGAGAGTAGTCGCAGCTGCAGCTACTACAACTTGTAATTTCGGTCTTTCTGGCTTGGACTTTTTTTATCAGTCTTGGTTATCTTTGTTTGGTGCATTAGCCTTGGTTGGCTATTCATTTGCTACCGAAATTCTTCTCTCTGTCAAGGTTAAGGTGCTCGGGGGTGGCAATTGTGTCTATGGTTGGGTGACAATATTACTATATTGTCTATGGTTAAACGAGCACACCCACTTTTATAACACTACCAAGGTACCCAGACCTGCATGGAGCCACGTGACCAGTTATGGAATACAGGATTAGTGGTTGAGGCAATTAACACTGCTAACAACTTTGATCTCTTGAAGAGGCAAGGGTCAATTGGAAGCCTGATAGGAGTACATCCCTTGGATTGCCCCTTCAGGAATTCAGATCCCTGACTAGAGGTCTCTTCTGAGAGAAGTCATAGGAATCCCAAGGATTGGTGAAAGAAGAGACAAAAGGTGGAAAAACACCACCAGACGAACATGCACCCAAAGGAAAAACAACGAAATCACCAAGAGTAGTATGCAAAACGCAGGGCATGCCAAGAAAAGTAAGTGATCAGTAGACTCACAAGGAATGACACAACAAACAAAGATGTTCATTGGCACAGATTGAAAAAGAGAAGAAGTTGAAGAGCTTTCCTTGAAAAAAATAGAAAGTTCATCCCAAGCATTGATTATCACCCTGAGATAGAGAATACCCAAATCCAGCTCTGCAACTTTGTACTTACTGGAAAGAAACCGACACTAGTAAGGAGAGGTCGTCGCAGGACTATATAGTAGAGAAGGGACTCCCTTGTGTATAGGAAATCTAGTTGATAAACTACCTAATAAACCTGTGGAAACCCTGAGTTTAGTGGGAAGGGACAAACTTCCATTGTTAACAGTGGAGGGAGGAGAGTAACCTTCTTGGTTCATTCAAAGTTTGAAAACTCTTTGAATCATTCCCCTGGTGGTATCATGGCTTGGCACGAAAGTGGCATACAATAAGAAGGCACTCTGCAATATGGTCGAAGGTTGAGAAGAAATGAGTCATCTATTAATTAGTTGGCCTTTGACATTTCCTTTGGAAAGATAAGTGTTTAATTTGACATGTTTACTATGTGTTAATGATGTAAACATGTGTTTTTTTATTTAAATGGAAAATGTGAATGTTTGTAATTAATGAGTTGAATTTTTGAGTAAAATGGGTTATGCTTGTTGTTGCTTAATATGTTGAATCATGAAATGAATATGTATGGGTAGCATGTGTCCTTGAGGATCTTGCAACGTGGGAGGAAAGCTATGGACAAAACCTTCACTTAGAAAATGATTGGAATGTCATGATATATGAGGTTCCTTTTGAGGAACAAAGGATCTTGTGTCTTGAGGGAATCTCAGTCTTTAAGAGGAAAGTTTACATGATATGGACAAAATTTCCATTTGACAAACATCAAAAGTGTCTTAGTGTCTAGGAGGTACCTATATGGGTTAAGAAGCCTTAAGCCAAGTGGAAAACTTGCAAGATGTGCAAGAACTTCCCTTGACGAAGTCAAAGAGCCTTAATGGGCATCAAAATAGTTCTAGAACTCTTCAGATTATGGAATGTACTCAAAAAAAGACTTGGAACGAACCTTGAAATAGTTAGTCCAATTTCGAATTGTTTCCAAGAAAAAAAACAAGTGTTTTGCATCGAGAAGATTTGTATTCGTTGATCATTGGTCGAAGGGTACTATTGTCAAATTGACCAAGGGTGAGGTGGTATTGGAACTCCGATAACAAAAGCTTTGAGTCAACTAGGATCGTTGATCTTTCAAAGAGTTGTAACAGTTAGAACTGGACCATTGGATCAAGTTATGAGATTGTCAGAAGAAGGATCGTCAGAGGTCTAGGAGGGCTAAGATAGAGGTTCGACGATAGGACTCTGAAGACCATAGATCCATCGAGAGGTGTCATGTGAGATCTCAACCATTGGATCTAATATGGTTTGACATGAGGAGATTTGCATTAGAACCCTAATTGTCATGTCATTGTGTTATCCGTATAAACCTAGACTGTCAAATGAGATGAACCAAGATCGACCAATCTGTCGAAGCATGTGTTGTTAGAGTGGTCCATGGAACCATAAAGAAGATGCTTTGATGGCAATGGACTTTGAGGATGAAGGAGGATCATTGATTAGTGAGTGGGCGAGATTTAATCTTAGTTGTAGATTTTGTGGGTCCCTTTTGTTAGTACATGGAATGGGCATTAAAGTGGAGAGTAACCATCGAGTGGGTAGAGATTCCAATGTAATCATAGTCATTGGAATCTCGGGTCTGAGGATCATTGGATTTCAAAGAATGATCCATTGAGATATCAACGTTGGAGAGGAAATCGACCCAAGTGACTCAACATTATGATGGGAATGAATCCAATTGATAAATGCATGACTTGTGTTTATGAGTTTGATGAACATGGTGTTTAAATAATACCTTGATAAGTTAATGCAAGAGTTTTTGGATGATATATTGATATACTCAAAAACACCATAGGAGCATGATGAACATTTAAAGCCAGTATTACAATGTCTTGGAGAACATAAATTGTATGCTAAACTCTTGAAGTGTTCATTATTTGAATAAGAGATTCATTATTCAAATGTACAGGAGACACAATTTTATGAGCTTGGTTTGAGTATTATAGAAGGTTTGTGGAAGGATTTCCAAAGATTACAAATATTATTATGGAGTTGCAAAAGAAAGATAAGAAATTTGCATGAACAAAGCAATGTGAACAAACATTCAACAAGCTTAAACAATTGTTGACAACAAGTCCCATACAAAAGGCACCAGATATGGATCAATATTTTTTGGTGTGTACCAATGCTTCAAAAAAAGGATTAAGCAAAGTATTAATAGAAGGTAGGGTGAGTGCAGACACTTCAAGAAAGCTTACACTACATGAAGAGAATTATGTGATGCATACTTAGAACTTGCTACAATAGATATGGATCAATATTTTTTGGTGTACCAATGCTTCAAAAAAAGGATTAAGCAAAGTATTAATAGAAGGTAGGGTGAATGCATGCACTTCAAGAAAGCTTAGACTACATGAACAAAATTATGTGATGCATACTTAGAACTTGCTACAGTAGTGCATGAGTTCAAAACTTGAAGCCATTATTTGGTAGGAAGAAAGTTTGAACCAAAGACAAACCACTATGGACTTCAGTTCAAAACTTGAAGCCATTATTTGGTAGGAAGAAAGTTTGAACCAAAGACGAACCACTATGGACTTCAACGTATATTTACACAAAGTAACCTAAATGCTAGATAGAGAAGATTGTAAGAATTGTTAAGTGAGTATGATTATGGCATATCCTAGATTTAAGAAACATTAAGCAAGGCAATGGATTAATTGAGTAAAAGACCTCAAATCTTCTCAATTTTATCATCAAGAACAAATCTTAAGGAAAAAACATTGAAATTACAAGTAACCAATGGTACGTAGAAGTAAAATAAAATATTCAATACTTTGGATAATGATGGATTATTGAAATTTATGAAAGGATTTATGTACCTCCAAATGAAAAAAATCACAAAGTTGATATGTGAAGAAGCACATAAAGTAGTGTATATAGCTCACCCTCAAGTGAAAAAACAAGTAACCAATGGTATGTAGAAGTAAAATAAAAAATCCAATACCTTTATAATGATGGATTATTGAAATTTATAAAAGGATTTATGTACCTCCAAATAAAAATAAAAATAAATCACAAGTTGATATGTAAAGAAGCACATAAAATAGCATATATAGCTCACAAGTGAAAAAGATGCACCGAAATTTGAGACTCTTGGAATTGAATGAAGAAATGTAGTAGAGTATGTGGCTAAATGTCTACAATGTTAGCGAGTGAAGGCCAAGGGCAAGCAAATGCAATAGTAGAATCAAAATGGAAGGTGATACCAATGGACTTCATAGTGGAATTGCCTATGACATAGAGAAAACATGATTCAATCTTGGTAGTAGTGAACACTTTGACCTACAGTGAGCATTTTATTCCAATGAAGAATTGCAAGACATTCCCTGAAGAATTGCAAGATATTCCCTGAAGAACTCCTCCTCGTTAGAATAGACTATAAGTTATTGTTAGACTTACTTGAAAAAAGTTCTAGTTGGACCCAAAGTTGTTAAGAAATGGAAAAAAGTAAATGAAAACAATTTGAGAACGGATTGAAAAAAGTAAAAGATAAACAAAACAAAAAAAAAGTTACACAATCCTTATGAAGCTAAGACAAATTTTGATGGTTTATCTGAGGTGAGGTTGTGTAGAACTAAGTGAAAATCATCATCATTGTGATAATGCATCATTTTTAAATAACTATGAATTTACTTTTAAGTTGGATAGTTAAGATACTTCTCATCCAAGGTTTATAAGCATTGTGTTCTAAGTGAAAAATCATCAGCATTGTAATAATGCATTATTTTCAAATAACTATGAATTTACTTTTAAGTTTAATAGTTAAGATACTTCTCATCCAAGATTTATAAGCATTGTATTTTGTCATGCCATTATAGCAAGATAACATAACAAGGGCATCACATAGATATAATTATAAGCCAAAGATAGGTCACAAACATAGATATAATTATAAGCCAAAGATAAGCCACAAACATAGATATAATTATAAGCCAAAGATAAGCCACAAGACATGAGCAAAGGGGAGACGATGGATTATTTTGAAGCCAAGGAGGAAATCATCCTAAAGTTTATTTTTAGTGCAAGGAACAAATTGTGAGATTTGGAATGT
>JZKD02S1592860.1:0-17434 GCA_000966675.3 Picea glauca
GAGAAAGAGCATGAGGATGAAGATTACTTTCTCGGAAATGACCCGGGAATGGTAAATTCCCTCCGGCAGTGTGGACTACTAAAATTCTTCAAGATCCAAGGCATGAGGGCCTAGTAGTGATTACTGGAATACTTAGTCCATATGTGGGACGTAGACCAATAGGTATTTCTTATGGGGGCTCACATCCTTGAGATAAATATCGAGGATATCAACTTTTTGATTGAGTTGTCTCACCGAGGGGCTCAATTTACACTGACAGGTAGTAGAGGAGGTGGCAAGCCTATGAGCCATTATGTCAGCACACATTACATGTGAGGTGCTGAGAGACATAGAAACATGGTCACTATCCGAGATGTTCGTGACTTACTTCTATGAGCTGTACTATACACAATCATACATATGACGAGGAGTGCAGCTCCCCATATGGCCCTTCAGAGGGATTTTCAGTATGCGATGGAATGCATGGAGCCCCGAGTTTTCAACTGGAGTGATGGGTTCTCAGAAGCATGAAGAAACAGTTGACCAAGTGTAGGAGAGGTGACTTGAAACAATTCGGATACGGGTTGATTTTGGTGTCCTTCTTTCTGGAGAGGGTTCCACATTTGCGCCTACAAGTAGAGTGGGGCATACCGGCCCCACAGGATCCAAGAATGAAGAGGTGGTGTGACCTCATGGCACGGCATGTGATTGGTCCTATCATTACATATAATGAAGTTTTCTTTGATTGGTTAATTCCCCAGATGCTTATGGTAGATAACCATGCATGTGTCGGCTTAGACTTCTGAGATGATCCAAAATTGGTTCTTCCTTAAGGTTCTAAATGGGGGAACATATCTAAGAAGTACATTTTGTTTTTATAATGTTTTTGTGATTTTTAAATATGATTTTTTTTTATGTCTTTTATCCGATGACTAATCAAAAAATCCCTATGATGATGCAGATGTGGGACCTCATCAACCTCTAGGTTAATATCCCATTCAGAGGCGAGGGGAGAGAGTCGAAGTAGCAGGATTAGTCGTTGCTGACTACGAGGCTATAAAACAAAACTTGGAGGGGCTGACAATGGATGTCCCTGGTACTTCTATTAATGAGATCCCAAGGAGTTTCCAGCGCCATACAGTGGGCATATCTACATCCATCAGTCGACTGCTTCGTAGAGTAGCATGGGTAGTCACATGTTATTGCGAGCAGCATCCTTGATGTTATATTTCTATATGAATCCATGTGCTTCACATTTTTTATATTTTGGTCTTCGTACAAAAACACTTTTTGTAAAAAAATTTATCGTTATATATATATATATATGAGGATTCTACCGGCTTACTTGTTGTATATACAAAGTGTGATTAGATTTTATAAATTTCTCAAACGTCTGTCTAACACATAATTAGCCAATGCATCTATTAATGTATATAGACATCTAGGAATGTGTTGATATTCAATGTAATCAAAATGACGTTCCAAGAGGCGAATTCATAAATATACCCTTAATAGCATAGGACTTCGAATGGAGTAGACGTTACTCAATTGTAGGACTACTAATTGCGAATCGATTTGTACAACAGGATGGAGGATTCCAATTGAAACAACATCAGTCAATAATTCGATGACTGCACGGTATTCTGTGATATTATTAGTTGCACGACCAAGGAAAACACTGTGTAGAATAATCAATTCATCTGTAGGTGCATAGATTTCCCAAGTAGCAGATGCTAATTTCTGATTATTGCGACTAGAACCATCAGCGAAGCCAAGGAAGGGTAGTGAAGACACTGACATCTAGATGTTGATATTATGGTAGTTGCGAGAGGTATTTACCTCCACGTGTAAACCTGACAAGAATAGAATATTCTGGGAAGCAAGAAGAAACCCTAATTAGTTGTCTAATAACCCTAGAAGACAAGTCGGCTCAAGAGGATAACTTGTATTAGGTTATTAGCCTCCAAGAGAAGAATTCAGCTAAAGGAAATATTATATACTAAGTAAATAGGCACCCATAATGAGAAGTCATCCCAGGCAGTTTGCAAAATTTAGTATAAATACAGGAGGTCGGTCTTCATTCTGGCAAGAATTCTCAGAACTATAGAAGCAGCACTTGTGTGCACTGCAGTTGGCCAGTTTATATGCAAGTTTGGAGGAGAGTTGTCGTTGCAGCTGTTGCAGCTAGCAAATTTTGGTTTTGGCTTGGAATATCTCTTGGTTATGGTTTGGAATCTCTAATAATCTCTTTCTTGGTGCGTTATCCTTGGAGAAAGGTCCACCACCTTTTATTTAGCTATCTAGCCTAGGGTTTTCTTCCAGAATGATTCTCTGTCAAGTTTAACGTGCTCGGGGGTGCCTTCGGCCTATGGTTGGGTGACAATAGTGATATTTTCTATGGTTAAACGAGAACATCCATTATATTCTAACATTTTATGGGCCTACACCTCCTTCATTCAGTCTAACCACTAGAAGAGAGCATAGCCATAAGGATACTAAGCTTGTTGAAGAACTGTTGCTAGGATTTCTAGCAGAAGCAGTTATCAAAGCACTGTCACTAGGTTTACTAGCAGGTGCAGTTGCAGAAACCCTAATCCTCTCGTTGAGGAACCTTAAGTGAAGGGATTGACCTAACTTCCAGATAGACTAGTGCACCCTAGCCTAGCACACCTCTTGGTACTCTCAACAAGCTAAGACGTCAAGGTTGAATTTTTGGTCAAATCTAGGGTTGACAAGGTAAAGGCAAACATGAATTACTCTATGAAGTCATAAAACAATTTAGATGGGGATTCTAACTTCGGAGCATGGAATACGAGGATTGATCTCATACTTTCCAATAATAAAGTGTTGGATATCGTGAAAGGAAAGATCGTGGAACTAGAGTTTGAAGAAGGAAAAGAGAAAGAACCGCAGAACGTTGCAATTATGGACAAGTTCAAATACAGTGACATCAACTCCATGAGTATCATAGTGGACTCTATAAAATACCACTTGATACCCTACATCTCCCATATTGACTCATCTAAGAAGATGTATGATGCCCTAACAAACCTCTTCTCATTCAGAAACATTGGACAAGTAATGAGTCTGAAGAATGAGCTTCGTGACATGAAGATGAATGATGATGATAGCATAGCATCATACTTTGTGATAATATCTCAATTAAGAGATCAACTACAAGCTATTGAAGGGATCATCTCAAAGAAGGAACTGGTAAACATAGTACTCAATGGTCTTCCCAAGACATGGGATGCATTTGACGCAAGCATGAACACAAGGAAGGAGTATCCTACATTTGAAGAGATTTGGACTTGTTGTGAACAAGAAGAATCAAGTATCAGTGCAAAAGAGAAATCCCAAAAGAAGTACGATGATCAAGCCTTCACAGAAAGGTTCAAGGATTTCATGAATAAAAATAAGTTTGGCTCCAGGAAGAAACCAAATCAAGAGAAAGATATGTCAAGAATACAATGCTTCAATTTTCGAAATTATGGTTACTACAAGAATCATTGTCTCAAAGGAAGGAAACACACAAAGCATCAGTTGTCGAAGAAAGGGAACCCTCAAGGAAATCCAAGAAGGACAAAAAAAACTTCTTCTTCTAAGACAAGGTAATAATACTCTTCATAGTTCTCGTAAATACCATGTTTTTTGTACATATCTTGCATATCTATTTCTTAGAAGATAATATGTTCAAAGAGAAACTATACTTATAAAAGAACAACAAGAACAACATTTGTGAGCAGTTTTGAAGAATGGTCCATTTTGGAGGTTGGTGCAGGACAGTCATTTCCTTAGGAAATGGTTTGGACAATCATTCCCTAGGGCATATTCATTCTCTCCATGTTGCACTTTATTTAGTTCCAGAGGAATGGCCCGGATAGGTGAATGGTCTAGGATCAGAAATTAGGGATAGGCATTCCCTAGGGTAGATTCATTCTCTCCAGGTTTCACTTTGTTTAGTGTCGAAGGAATGGCTCGGATAGGGAATGGTCCAGGATCAGAAATTGGGAGAGTTATTCTTCCTTGCTTGAGAAGAATAGTCCAGATAGATCATCATTGATTTTTTACCTTCTAAGGGAAGATGCTCTTCCAGATCTCATAGATGTGAGTGGAAGAATGGCCCAGATGATTCAGTTTATATCATAACAATTTTTTCTGTGCAGGTTGATATCAAATGATATGATGGAGACTGTATGTCTCTGGACAATATATGTATACTACTGTGGTGGATGTGTTCCATTGATTGTGACTATATGTCACTTATCAAGTATCTATGTGCTACTTGGTGTGGTAGTGTGCCACTGGATAGTAGTTGTGTACTACTATGGATAGACACAGTTGTGTTGTATTGAAGGGCATTGTTCTGATTTCCTATCAGTAGTGTTGGAAAATGTTTATCAGCTAGATGGATGATCAATGGACAGATGTTTCCCAAAAGGAAAATGGTCTAGGACATTTATTCTTCCAGGACACATGTCCAGATTAGAAGAATGGTTCTTGTGTCACTCCGTGGAGTGAGTGAATTATACAGCATCATGTCTAATTACTCAGATGGAGTATGGTTTAGAGAGATGATGTAGCCGATGAAACTGATAGTGATGATGGTACTCCTGATCTAGTCATGAGATAGTCTATACAACTATGTTGATGCTACCGAGTGAATGGTATGTTTGTTCTCAATACCATTACCTTCAATACCTCCCTAGCTAGGAGGGAGTGTTGATATTATGGTAGTTGTGGGAGGTATTTACCTCCACATGTAAACCTGACAAGAATAGAATATTTTGGGAAGAAAGAAGAAACCCTAATTAGTTGGCTAATAACCCTAGAAAACAATTCAGCTCAAGAGGATAACTTGTATTAGGTTATTAGCCTCCAAGAGAAGAAGTCGGCTAAAGGAAATATTATATACTAAGTAAATAGGCACCCAAAATGAGAAGTCGACCCAGGAAGTTTACCAGATTTAGTATAAATACAGGAGGCTAGTCTTCATTCTAGCAGGCATTCTGAGAACTTCAGAAGCAGCACTTGTGAGCACTGCAGTTGGCCAGTTTGTGTGCAATTTTGGAGGAGAGTTATCATTGTAGCTGTTGCAGCTAGCAGATTTCATTTTTGGCTTGGAGTATCTCTTGGTTATGGTTTGGAATCTTTTATCAGCTCTTGCTTGGTGTACTATCCTTGGAGAAAGGTATGCCACCCTTTGTTTGGATATCTATCCTAGGGTTTGCTTCCGGAATGATTCTCTTTCAAGCTTAAGGTGCTCGGGGGTGGCTTCAGCTTATGGTTGGGTGACAATAGTGATATTTTCTATGGTTAAACAAGCACATCCATTAGATTCTAACAGTGAAAACCAAGAACAATGCAAGGTAAGCAGCTGAGGGTCGAAACCAAACAACAAAAAATCACACAAGAGTATGATACGCTAAAAGTACAAGTACTCATGCAAAAATGACTTAAGAATAGTACTTCTTTAAGTAAATCCCATTTCGGGGCTCACTCAAAGGGATTCCATCATAATCAACTAGCTCATAAGATCCCTTCTCCAACACACGTTTGACAATGTAAGGACCTCGCCACATGGCCTCGAATTTACCAGCCCCTAGAAAATCCCGATCATGTTCATAAAGGAGAGTTAGATCACCTTCAGAAAAAACACATGGCTTGGCATGCTTGTCATATTGGGATTTAACACATTTCTTTTGAGTTTCAATAACTAGGGCGGCATCATGACGGGTTTCATCTAATTGCATTAAATACAAAATACGCTCTTCTTCGGCAAAGGTATTGGAGAGAAGTTCAACAGCCAGGTTCAAAGATGGTTTTTCACATTCAATTGGCAAGATATCCTTGATGCCATAAACTATATGGAAAGGTGTAAATCCCCTGGAAGACTTGACAGATGTCTAATATTCCCATAATGTTGAGAACAGCATCATGTGCCAGCTTGTCTTATGAATTCCTATCATCCGTCGAAGCATAGTAATGAGAACTTTTTTTATTGCTTCAACCTGGCCATTGGCCTGTGGGTAATAGGGGGTTTAGTTTTCATGGTGAAGACCCAACTTTTCAGTAAGTTTAGACATCATAAAATTATGAAAATGGTAATATGATCAGCAACGATAGCTTGAGTAACACCAAAATGAGTAATGATGTGATTGAATATGAACAATGTTGCAGTTCTCCCAGTGTTATCAAATGTAGGCATCACCTCGGCCCATTTAGTGAAGTAATCCACAGCTACAATGATGTATCCATGCCCCTCGATCAAGTCAGGGTAACATGTCATGAAGTCAATGCCCCATTTGGCGAATGGATCGACAGAAACTACAGGATGTAAGGGAGTAGGATGAGATATTATCTTGTTATTATAAGTTTGGCAAGCATGGAATATCTGAATAGCAGTGATGAAATCCTTAAATAAAGAAGGCCAAAAATAACCCTCTCATAAGATATTTTGGGCAGTGGCATACCCAGACATATGACCACCACATGCTCCAGAGTGGCAGTCATTCAAATATTTCTCAGCCTCGTCGTAACTAAGACATCGTCAAAAAATGGAATCAACACCGCAGCAGTAAAGAGTATCACCTAGAATGATGTATTGGCGGGCTTGATATCGTATGCGACAATGATCTGTACTAGATAGATCGAGCCAAAAAGTTTGATTCTAGAGATAGATGATGATATCTCCATACCATAGGTCATCAGAACTTATCAGAAAAAGGGATTCGTCAAGCAAGGAATTCTCATCCACATTTTCTGTCTCAGTGGAGGGAAGGTCACATATCAGTTTGGCAAAAACCAAAGAATTCTTAGACTTAGCAAGTTCAAAATCTAAGTCAAACTCTTGGAGAATCACTATCCATTTGGAGTACTTTTCCCCTAGAAATTTTCACATAAGGATGTGTTGCATAGGGTTGGAATCAGAAATAAAAGTGGTTTGCGTAATAGGATATAATGACGAAAACATTGGACAACTTGCACAGGTACCAAGGCCAGTTTTTCCACATGGAGGTATTTGATCTCGGTGGTCGTGAGACTCCAACTCAAATAGTATATCACATGTTCATCATGCGAGTCATCCTCTTGGACTAATGCCATGGCAATGGTAGATTCTGAAGCAGCTAAATAGAGGAAGTAGTCCCAGCTATAGTCAGGGGGAAACAATAATGGTGTACAAGTTAAGGAAAGTTTCAAAGCTTCAAAGGATTTATATGCAGTGTCTTCCCATACGAACTCGTAACCTTTCTTGAGTATCCAAGTGAATCCTTTCATCAGTTCAGCGTAATTGGGGATGAAACGACGCAAAAAATTTGCCTTCCCTTGCAAACTTTGGAGTTGGCGTAAAGTGGAAGGAGGAGGTAGATTAAGGATAGCCTCAACCTTCAAGGGGTCTACACGGATCCCATGTATCGACACAATAAAACCAAACAAACGGTCGAAATCCACACAAAAAACAAATTTATCTGGTTTTAAGCAGATACGATAATAACAACAACGTACAAAAATGGTCCTCAAATGTGTCAGGTGATCTTGACGACACATGGAATGCGTCAGTAGATCATCAAGATAGGGTTGCACAATGTGTTTAATATCATGGAAAGAATAAGACATGGCATGTTGAAAACTTGCACCAGCATTCTTGAGACCAAAGGGTAATTTTCGGTAAGTAAAGGTTCCCCAAGGGAAAATGAAAGCGGTCTTGTGTTGGTCCGCGGGTAGAATCTTAATCTGATTATAGTCGAAGAAACCATCCATCGAAGAGAAGATTTCACTGTCGACATAGTCGTCAACGATCTAGTCAACAAAAGGGGTTGGGTAATTTTCCTTAGGACAAGCCTTATTTATGTCCCTATAATCTACACGAATTGTACCTTGTTTCTTATTCACCAAAACTAGATTGGATACCCAATCAGTCAAATCCACGAGATAAATAAACTTGTATTTAAGAATTTTTTCAACTTCAATCTTGATAGCAACATATTTGCATGGGTAAACTAGGTGAAGTCTCTTCCAAATGGGTTTAGCGTCTAGGTATGTCTTAATCTCATGTACAATGATATCAAGAAATATACATGGCATCTCTTCGTAACTCCAAGCGAAAACGTCGCAGAATTCTTAGAAAAGGGATTTATACATGTGGACCTCATTAGTAGAACATGAGGCTCCGATATGATATGTTCTCCATGACTTCAGGTTTAATGGATATGTCGAGAGGGATGGTAGGTGAAATGTTTCTCAATTTCCCTTCATACAAAATATCATGTGACGACTCAGGAACTGAAGAAATGACAACAACGGTCGACGAAGTCGAAATCCATTGGTAACTCTCAATGGTGTCACGTTCTAGAAAGAGAATGGAGTGATGGTTTCCATCATCCTAGGGAGTGTCTTCCTTATACATGGTTGGCATGATCATCTCATCCATAGGAAAAATCACATGAAACGGATCAGGAGATGTATCATAGAGAGAAGGAGGGGAAAGGGTTGTCAATTGAATAGCTTAGTAAGCGGATTCAACCAGACTTAAAGGCATTTGGTTGCCATAACGAGGGTAATCACCAGGGATAGGTACTACCCATGGTTCATATGACGTAGGGGTTTCACGAACGGTGGTGGATATCATGTTAATAGAGGCAACAAAAGGAGGGAGAATATCGGGTGGTGGGATTGGATAAGTACCCATCAAAGTTGAATCTTTCAGAAGACCCACTCTAACATTCTCGTAACCAGGGGGTGTCTTCAAGATAAAGGGAACGTTGCTAGTGTTATAATATAATGGATGTGCTCATTTAACCATAGACAATATCACTATTGTCACCCAACCATAGGTCAAAGCCACCCCCAAGCACCTTAACCTTGACAAATAATCATTCTGAAAGAAAACCCTAGGCTATATATCCAAACAAGATAGTGCACCTCTCTCCAAGGATTATGCACCAAACAAGAGTAACAAGAGATGATCAGAGAGTCCAAACCATAGCCAAGAGATTGTCCAAAACCGAACTTTGCTAGCTACAGCAACTGCAACGGCAACTCTCCTCCAAACTTGCACATAAACTGGCCAACTGCAGTACGCACAAGTGCCCCTTCTGCAGTTCTGAGAATATTGGCTAGAATGAAGACTAGCCTCCTATATTTATACTAATTTTGGCAGACTATCTGGGTCGACTTCTCATTCTGGGTACTAATTCTTTAGTATATAATATCTCCTTTAGTCGACTTCTACTCTTGGAGGCTATTAACCTAATACAAGTCATTCTCTTGAGCCGACTTGTCTTCTAGGGTTATTAACCAATTGATTATGGTTTCTTCTTGCTTCCTAGAATATTCTATTCTCGTCAGGTTTACACATGGAGGTAAATAACTCCCGCAGCTACCATAATATCAACACTCCCTCCTAGCTAGGGAGATATTGAAGGTAACAGTCTTGAGCACAAACATACCATTTACCTGGTAGCATCAACATAATCATATAGACTAACTCATGATTAGATCATGAGCACCATCATCACTATCATTTTCATCAGCTCCATCATCTCTCAAAACCATACTCCATTTGAGTAATCAGACATGATGCTGGATAAGTCACTCACTCCACAGAGTGACATAAGAGCCATTCTTCTAATCCGGACATATGTCCTAGAAGAATAAATTTCCTGGACCATTTTTCATCTGGGAAATCTCTGTCCATTGATCATCCATCTAGCTGATAATCATTTCCAACACTAYTGATAGTTTTCAGGGAAATCAAAACAATTTCATTCAATAGAACACAACTGTGTCTAYCCATAGTAGTACACAACTACAATCCAATGGTACAYTGCCACACCAAGTAGCACACAGATACTTGATCAGTGACATATAGTCACAATTAGTGGAACACATCCACTACAGTAGTATATATCTATTCTCCGGAGACATACAGTCTCCATAACAATCATATCATCAACCTGCACAAAAAACATTGTTATGATATAAACTGAATCATTTGGGCCATTCTTCCACTCACATATTGTGAGATCTGGAAGAGCATCTACCCTCAGAGGGTAAAACATCAATGATGAGATATCTAAACTCTTCTTCTCAAGCAAGGAATAATAATTGTCTCGGTTTTTTAGCCTGGACCATTCACCTATCTAGGCCATTCCTCTGGCACTAAACAAAGTGCAAACTGGAGAGAATGAATGTGCCCTAGGGAATGCATGTCCCTGATTGTTGATCCTGGACCATTCACCTGTCTGGGCCATTCCTCCGGAACTAAACAAAGTGAAGCCTGTAGAGAATGAATCTAACCTAGGGAATGATTGTCTGGACCATTTCCTAGGGAAATGATTGTCCTGCACCAACCTCCAAAATGGACCATTCTTTGAAACTTCTCACAACTGTGTGCTTCGAAAGAATGATTGTCCAGTGAGGAGGACCAGTCTTATTGACCACTACTGAGAGTGACCATCAAGAAGAGATATTGTCCTTGACCATTCCTCGTGTTAACCACAAGGGTAATCGTTGTCTATGGTACATCAGCAATCCATCAAGCCATTTTCATTACAAAAATGACCGTTCGATATGGACCATTTTTCGAACTGGAAAATGCCTGTCCGTCAGAAATTTCAAACCACTTTCCAAACTCGAAAGGAAATGCTCATTCTTGACCATTTTTCGAACTAAAAAAAATGATTGTCCATAAATCAATAACACATCAATGCTCCCTCCAAACCTGAGAGTCATCTCTTCCTTTAATAAGGAAGTCGTCTCCACGAGCTCTAGATTGAGTACGCAAACTCTTTCATTTTGTACAGAGGCTTTACCAAAATATTTTATTATGTGCTCATCTGTGGAGATATATATTGGAGAACCACTTTCTCTTTTCTGGACTTCATCACGGAGAATGTAATGCTTGATCTCAATGTATTTCGGTCTTTCTGGAACACTGGTTTTCTCTGAAGGCTTCATATAGCTCTGATCATTATAGTATATCATTGTTGGATTCACCTTTTGTTTCCTGCTAGCTCATAACATCRTGGCAAGGGTCAAACTGGAACATATCCAAGTGGTACTTCTTCTRCCATSATGAGATCTTTGTCATGGATTGGCAATCCATCATCCTGGACTTCTAAGTAACCATTTGGATACAATATCTCTGTTATAGAAATATTTTCACCACGCTTCTGTTGTGCATTSAAGGCTCTGCACCAAGTTGTTTGAATCCATACAAKATCTTCTTCCATCTGCATACAAGGGTCTCTTTCTRGTATACCTCAAAKCCTTGAGGTTGCTCTACATGTAAATTCCAACCCATGGATATTGCAGATGATATATTGGCTCATGTAGAGGTATGTCTCATTTACTGGAACAAGCAATCATCATAGTCTTCTACCTCCATCTGGGAGAACCTCTAGTTTTGAATCTCACAATGCTTCTATTTATAAGTCTTTCATACACTGTTATTCATCACAACTTTTGTTTCTTCTGCTTGATTGCTTCTAGTGGGCTCAAACCAGACTAGTAGTCTTGTAATTCTTGATATAATGACTGGTTGTTCTGGCTTTTCTTTCTCTCTTGGAATCTTCAAGTTCTTCCTCATGTTTCTCTTTAGATCTTGGGTCCATGGAGTTTTCTATAGATTCCATGTCCTAAAGTTTCCAACTTTCTTCATTTCATCAAGGATCATGGATGTGGATGGACAACCAATGATACTTTAAGGCTTCTTTTTGAAGAATACTTCTTCTAAAGTTAAACTGAACACGTGTTGCTTTTCATGGTTGCTACCATTGATGGGAACATGGATAGATACTTCATAATATTCAATGGATCATATTATTTAGGATTATCTCCCTCCTAATCCTTGCTTCATGCATGAATGCATGCTCTTCTTTTGGAAATATATAATCGGCTCCCTCCCTCTAGGAGAGTCCACGCTTTCTTCTGCATCCTTATTGCCTTCTACAAAGTGTCACAAATATTTTTCCAATTTCCTCTTGATTGCTGACTTCTTTCTGTCTTTACTTCTTCTAGGTTTCTTCAAGATTGATTATGATTTCAACTTATCTTGTAGTTGTTACTTATGCAATGAATTCCACGTGAATTATTACTAAGGGTTGTTGATGTACTTCATCCTTTCATGTGTATTGCCTGACTTGTAGTCATTTTGATAGTAATCCTTATCTTGTTGTTCTTCCATAGGTATAGATTCTCTTGAACATATTATCTTCTAGAAAATAGATATGCAACATATGTACAGAAAACATGGTGTATACAAGAACTATGAAGTGTATTGTTACCTTGTCTTAGAAGAAGAATTTTTTTTTGTCCTGCTTGGATTTCTTTGAGGGTTCCCTTTCTTCGGAAACTAATGCTTCATGTGTCTCCTTCCTTTTCTTTAACTCGGGACAATGATTCTTGTAGTGACCATACTTTCAACAATTGAAGCATTGTATTCTTAACATATCTTTCTCTTGATTTGGTTTATTTCTGGAGCCAACCTTATTTTTATTCCTAAAATGCTTGAACCTTGTTGTGAAGGCTTGATCATCGTATTTATTTTTGAGGTTTCTCTTTTGCACTGATCCTTGATTCTTCTTGTGCACAGTAAGTCCAAAGTTATTCAAATATAGGACACTCCTTCCTTGTGTTCATGCTTGCAGAAAATGCATCCCATGTCTTGGGAATACCATTGAGTATTATATTTACCAGTTCCTTCTCTGAGATGATCTCTTCAATAGCTTGTAGTTGATCTCTTAACTGAGAGATCCTCACAAGGTATGATGTTACACTGTCATCATCATTCATATTCATGTCATGGATCTCATTCTTCAGACTCATTACTTCTCCAATGTTTCTGACTAATAAGAGGTTTGTTAGGGCATCGTACATCTTCTTAGACGAATCAATATGAGAGATGTAGCGTATCAAGTGGTGCTTTATAGAATCCATTATGATACTCATGGAATTGATGTCATTGTCTTTGAACTTCTCCAGAACTGCAACGTTCTAAGGTTCCTTCTCTTTTCCTTCTTCAAACTCTGGTTCCATAATCTTTCCTTTCACAATATCCAAAACTTTGTTATTGGAAAGGATGAGATCAATCCTTGTCTTCCATGCTATGAAGTTAGAAGCCCCTTCTAACTTGTTTTCCGACTTCATAGATTAATTCATGTTTGTTTTGACTTGGTCAACCCTAGATTTGATCAAAAAATCAAACTTGACATCTTAGCTTGCTGAGAGTACTAGGATATGTGCTAGGCTAGTGCACACTAGTCTATCCAAAAATTAGTTCAATCCCTTCACTTAAGGTGCCTTAACGAGAGGGTTAGAATTTCTGCAACTGCACCTACTAGTAACCCTAGTGGTAGTGCTTTAGTAACTACTCCTGCTAGAAACCCTAGCAACAGTTCTTCAACAAGCTTAGTATCCTTATGGATATGCTCCCTTCTAGTGGTTAGACTGAATGAAGGAGGTGTGGGCCCATAACCTGTTAGAATATAATGGATGTTCTCATTTAACCATAGACAATATCATTATTCTCACCCAACCATAGGCCGAAGCCACCCCCGAGCACCTTAACCTTGACAGAGAATCATTCAGGAAGAAAACCCTAGGCTCGATAGCCAAACAAGATAGTGCACCTATCTCCAAGGATAGCGCACCAAACAAGAGTAACAAGAGTTGATCAGGGAGTCCAAACCATAACCAAGAGAGAGTCCAAAACCAAAATCTGCTAGTTGCAGCAACTGCAACGGCAGCTCTCCTCCAAACTTGTGCATAAATTGGCCAACTGCAGTGCGCACAAGTGCTCCTTCTACAGTTCTGAGAATACTGGCCAGAATGAAGATTGGCCTYYGGTATTTATACTAATTCTGGCAGATTGCCTRGGTCAACTTCTCATTCTGGGTACTAATTCTTTAGTATATAATATTTCCTTTAGCTGACTTCTTCTCTTGGAGGCTAATAACCTAATACAAGTCATTCTCTTGAGCTGACTTGTMTTCTAGGGTTATTAACCAATTGATTAGGGTTTCTTCTTGMTTCCCAAAATATTCTATTCTCGTCAAGTTTACACATGGAGGTAAATACCTCCCATAGCTACCATAATATCAACAGCTAGTATGGGAATCGGAATTAAAGAAGGCCAGTTGGTCAATAGTAACGACCTTTCCTTAGTGTAGGAAAAGTAACACATGGAAAAGGGTAGACACAATGGCGTGCATGGAATCAATCCAGCTATGACCAAGTAATAGGTTGTAATCAAGAGGTGCATCGAAGACCTCAACCTCAACATTGACCGATTTACCTTCCAACGTAATAGACAATGAGGGAAGAACATTGTAGGGTTTAAAGCATGTACCATTGAAGGCCTTAAGTGCATTTTGTGATTCGGTGAAGGTAGGAGAGCCAATGTATTTCCAACAAGTGATGAACATGACACAATTTGAGGCTCCTTCGTCAATAACAGTTCTACAGATATTCTTTTTTTCAACAACAACTTGGATCTGAAATGCTAATTGGGGAGGAAGCCTTGGAACATGATCTTCCAAGTCAAAGATTATGAGATTCATATCTGTGGGATCAATTCCACCAATGGATTTTAACAATGCCTTCCATTGAGCATTGAAAATTTGAAGGAATTCGAGAGATGACATCACAGAGGGTGCTTGTGCAATATCTTCTACAATATTGTAGTTTTGTGCAGCACGAGCGTAAGGATTGAATGCAGACTTTCGAATGACGCCCTTGGGAGGAGGGCAAAGAATTGTATCAAGACCCGGTCTTTCAATATGAAGAGGATCGTTTCGAGGTGAAGTTGGGGGAGAAGGTTGAACCAACGAAGGTGGTATATCGTCAACTTTCTCTTTTGACGGAGAGTAATCCTTGGCTCGAGTTGCGATTGAAACTCCATTCTTTTTAGAATCACCAATACACATAAGGACATAGGACGAGGTAGAAGGAGAACTTTGGTCATGAATGACCAGTTGGGCTTGTTGCTGAAAAGGGAAAGGTTGTGACAAAATGGCAGGTGTAGGAGGTTTTCCGCTCCCTTGTAGGAACTTAGTAACCTCGGTGCGTCTCGGACAATCTTTCATGTAATGATCATCACCACAAATCAAGAAGGGGCAACGAGGTTTACATTTATATTTCTCATCAATGGTTTGCATCTTGGCTTTATCAGATTGTGGATTATTATTCTTTTCCTCCTTGTTCTTACCCTTCCCTTTCTTTTTATTTTGATTATTTTCGGTAGGTGTGGATTGAACATAACTGACTTCGACAGTCTTATCGGTTGAAGGAGTAGGAGTAGGAGCATCTTGTGCATTAGAACTATTAGGTTTGGGATTGGTGTGACCGGCGTGTGTGGATTGGGCTTCAGCATGAAAGGTACCAATCACACCATCAGCAGCATGAGAGGTTGTTGGAGGTTTTGGGGTAGGGTTTATGGAAGGACGAGGAGCGTCAAGGATCAGATCGTAAAGTGTTCTCGTTTGTGAATAAATGAGATCAAGATATTGAGCACGACTAATGACTTGCTCTTCAGTGACAACACCACCCATGGCGACATCACGATCAATAGGTCCAGTGAGTGATTTGGTGAACCACTCGGCCAATAGTTGATTATGAAGGGGAACCTTGATTAAACTTCTTCTTCTCCTCCACTCATGGATGTGATCAAAAATATGAGTGGACAAGCATTGCTTAAAAGAACTCAAAATTTTGGTTCCCGTCTCGTATCGTATTGGTAACTGGTAATGTGTCAAAAAGGCCATGGCTAGGGTGTTAAAGTCATTGAAGAAGCCTCATGCTAACTCAATGTACCATATTTCTGCTGAACCCATGAGAGTTCGTTGGAAAGGTCGTAATCTGATGGAGTCATCCATCAAGGAGTTGGATGAACACCACAAATGAAAACTCATAACATGATTATTCTGATCTTCCCCTACTCGATCGTCAAATTTAGGAATGTCAGATGGTAACTTGTCTAGTATGACGGGCCAATAAGGAAAATGTAAGATAGGATCATTCAAAATCCTAGACAGATCACGTAAAGCCAAACTAGCTAGAAAAGGCAACTGCCGGTTCACTTGTGGAAACTGGTAGTTTTGAGGGGGGATGTAACACCCTATTTCCCCCAGATTGTAAATATAACTGGACTGGCCAAGGACTATGGAAAACTCATAAGTATGAATATGTGATGTAAATGGACCTGCAGGAAGAGGTCAATGAATGTGAATAATATTTTGAATTATTGCAGGACTGCTGAGAAGGGATGTGCAGAAAAGAGACCACGATGGCGGTGGAAGGCACCTGAAAAGGTGTCATTAACTTCCACCGAGAATAAAATACCGTATTTGGACTCCACTGGCCCGGAGAACCAAAAGCGGCTCGCTGGCCCTGAAATTCAATGCCTCGCAGGCTGGTAGGAGGGTGGCTTGATGAGAGATGGGATGGTGAACCGCCCATCCGTAGAGCCGTCAGGCTTGATCGACGTGAGGGTAATCGTGCCACACGCAACCTCGCAAGAGGATAAGGCGTATGGCAGAGACGATTGAAAGGGGAGACGCGAGGAGAACTCGAGGATTCCACAGAGTGAGTGATAGTAGAGAGGAAGGATTGCAACCTTCGCTCCTGGTCACTGGCAGACAAAGAGACGCAGTCTCAGAGCATCGTGGTCTCAGCTCGGGGGTGGCTAGTGGTAAATCCGTTGGGAGCCTCTGAGCCTACGGTTGGGTGGAAACGAGCACCCCTCTCAGCAGTTACACCCATTCCTGAAGGCATTTCGGATAAGTGTCTTATATATATATTACATCTTGAAATTCATAGGCTGGTATATGTATAGATATATATATATATGCTCATAAGACTGTCAAATTATGAATGATTTCTGTGTAAAAATGCATGTGCAGTGTGTGATGGGAATGAATAGATATATGCACATAACATAGAAAACTACGCATGATGTACGTGGGTTAATAAATGGTGTTGTTGCCTAGATCGAACTAAGTTAGGTTCCCAGTCGTTTTCGGGAAGTTGTTTTCCCTTATCTGTCTCGGGGATACCTGGTACAGATCTCTTCATAGAGATTTCCTCCTTAGAAAGGTTCGCAAGGAACCCAGAAAAGGGACTGAAACACACAAGTCTTAAACACCCTGTATAAAGAGGAATGACCCTCTTTAATCCCGTAGTAACAGTGTAGGGATCAATATTGATCAACAGACAAGATCTTGTCGGAGAGTCTGCGGACATTCACGATCGTTAAATAGAAGGAATGAACGAGGGCGTTAGTTTCCTCAATCATTTTTCCTCCATCTTCGAGAATAGTGAGGAGATCGGAGTCGTAGATCCCCAGGCCCCATGAGAACATCTGGACCATTGGTTTTTCCATGTCCAAAGAGCAGTAGAAAAGGGCGCAGCATCGGGACAGATCTGAACCGTCAGATCTTAGCTAGGAAACCCGACA
>JZKD02S1592860.1:17444-35568 GCA_000966675.3 Picea glauca
TTTGGACTCCACTGGCCCGGAGAACCAAAAGCGGCTCGCTGGCCCTGAAATTCAATGCCTCGTAGGCTGGTAGGCGGGTGGCTTGATGAGGGATGGGATGGTGAACTGCCCATCTATAGAGCCGTTAGGCCTGATTGGTGTGAGGGTAATCGTGCCACACGCAACCTCGCGAGAGGATAAGGCGTATGGCAGAGACGATTGAAAGGGGAGACGTGAGGGGAACTCGGGGATTACACAGAGTGAGTGATATCAGAGAGGAAGGATTGCAACCTTCGCTCCTGGTCACTGGCAGACAGAGAGATGCATTCTCAGAGCGTCGTGGTCTCAGCTCGGGGGTGGCTAGTGGTAAATCCGTTGGCAGTCGCTGAGCCTACGGCTGGGTGGAAACGAGCACCCCTCTCAGCAGTTACACCCATTCTTGAAGGCATTTCTGATAAGTGTCTTATATATATATTACATCTTGAAATTCATAGGCTGGTATATGTATAGATATATATATATGCTCATAAGACTGTCAAATTATGAATGATTTCTGTGTAAAAATGCCTGTGCAGTGTGTGATGGGAATGAATATATATATGCACATAACATAGGAAACTACACATGATGTACGTGGGTTAATAAATTGTGTTGTTGCCTGGATCAAAATAAGTTAGGTTCCCAGACGTTTTCGGGAAGTTGTTTTCCCTTATCTTTCTCAGGGATACCTGGTACAGATCTCTTCATAGAGATTTCCTCCTTAGAAAGGTTCGCAAGGAACCCAGAAAAGGGACTGAAATGTACAAGTCTTAACCACCCTTTATAAAGAGGAATGACCCTCTTAAATCCCGCAGTAACAGTGTAGGGATCAATATTGATCAACAGACGAGATCTTGTTGGAGAGTCTGCGGACATTCACGATCATTAAATCGAAGGAATGAACGAGGGCGTTAGTTGCCTCAATCCTTTTTCCTCCATCTTCAATAATAGCGAGGAGATCGGAGTCGTAGATCCCCAGGCCCCATGAGAACATCTGGACCATTGGTTTTTCCATGTTCAAAGAGCAGTAGAAAAGGGCGCGGCATCGGGACATATCTGAACTATCAAATCTTAGCTACGAAACCCAACAGTCATTAGATCTATAGGGAGATAGACGAGGGTTAAGATCTCGTGATCTCGGAGGTTCGTTGGGTAGAAGTCCAAAAGTTGGACGCTTTAAATCGCAAGTAGCGAGGCTACGAGAGGATTATAGTTGTCCATCCGAAGAGGACAGGTGGCGGAGATCTAGGGGTCTCGTGAGCTCGGGGCTCACAGGGTGGAAGTCCAAAAGCTGGACACTTTAAGTCACGAGTAGCGAGGCTATGAGAGGATCTCAGCCGTCCATCCAAAGAGGACGGGTGGCGGAGATCCAGGGATCTCGTGAGCTCGGGGCTCGTGGGGTAGAAGACCAAAAGTTGGACACTTCAAGTTGTGAGTGGCGAGGCCACAAGAGTATTATAGCCATCCATCCGAGGAGGACAGGTGGTGGAGATCCAGGGATCTCGCTACCTTGGAGGATTCACGAGGTAAGAGCCCAAAGTTTGGATGCTCTAAGTTGCAAAGCAGCGAAGTAGCGAGAGGCTTTGAGCTGTCCATCTGGGGAGGACAGGTGGCAGAGATTGAGGAGATCTCGCGAACTTGGGAGCTCGCAGGGTGAGTGCTCAAGTATTTGGCGTTAAAAGTCGCGAGACACGAGGTCGCGAAGCAGCAAAGTAGCGAGAGGCTGTGAGCCGTCCATCTGGGGAGGACAGGTGGAAGAGATCGAGAGATCTCGCTAACTCGGGAGTTCGTAGGGTGAGAGCCCAAGTATTGGGCATTCAAAGTCATGAGGTTGCGAGTAGCAAAATCCCTCGGGGAAAAGTCAGCGAGTTGACTGATCATCAGATCTCGGGGATCTGAGAACCCAGTGTTCAACCTTTGAAATCGCGAAGTCACAAGTTTCGATTCCCCGATAAATCAAGGAAGGGGGAAACACGCGAGAGAACTGTGGGAGCAGATTTTCCCGATAGGGAAATAGAAGAACCTTGGAGTTATTTGGGCGAGAAGAAGAAGACCCTGTGAGCGGATGTACCCATGGTTGGTGCTCCTGCATCAGGTGGGACGTAAGACCACGGTTATGTACAGAGAATCATGTAGGTAAATAGGAGACTTGTGACTCGGGGATTGGCATTTTGCTGCTACAAGCTCCGGGGAGTCTCATTATTGAGAATTCAACCAAAAACTTTGAGTTATGGTAGTGGGTGTGTTACAGGGGAGCCCTGTAGGTATACCAGTAGGACCATAAGAAGTCTGTAAATAATTAGATAGTCCTAACAGATTTGGTTGTGGAGGATTTGGAGGNTTTGGACTCCACTGGCCCGGAGAACCAAAAGCGGCTCGCTGGCCCTGAAATTCAATGCCTCGTAGGCTGGTAGGCGGGTGGCTTGATGAGGGATGGGATGGTGAACTGCCCATCTGTAGAGTCGTTAGGCCTGATTGGTGTGAGGGTAATCGTGCCACATGCAACCTCACGAGAGGATAAGGCGTATGGCAGAGACGATTGAAAGGGGAGACGTGAGGGGAACTCGGGGATTACACAGAGTGAGTGATAGCAGAGAGGAAGGATTGCAACCTTCACTCCTGGTCACTGGCAGACAGAGAGATGCATTCTCAGAGCGTCGTGGTCTCAGCTCAGGGGTGGCTAGTGGTAAATCCGTTGGCAGTCGCTGAGCCTACGGATGGGTGGAAACGAGCACCCCTCTCAGCAGTTACACCCATTTCTGAAGGCATTTCTGATAAGTGTCTTATATATATATATTACATCTTGAAATTCATAGGCTGGTATATGTATAGATATATATATATGCTCATAAGACTGTCAAATTATGAATGATTTCTGTGTAAAAATGCTTGTGCAGTGTGTGATGGGAATGAATAGATATATGCACATAACATAGGAAACTACACATGATGTACGTGGGTTAATAAATGGTGTTTTTGCCTGGATCAAAATAAGTTAGGTTCCCAGACGTTTTCGGGAAGTTGTTTTCCCTTATCTTTCTCAGGGATACCTGGTACAGATCTCTTCACAGAGATTTCCTCCTTAGAAAGGTTCGCAAGGAACCCAGAAAAGGGACTGAAATGTACAAGTCTTAACCACCCTGTATAAAGAAGAATGACCCTCTTAAATCCCGCAGTAACAGTGTAGGGATCAATATTGATCAACAGACGAGATCTTGTTGGAGAGTCTGCGGACATTCTTGATCGTTAAATCGAAGGAATGAACGAGGGCGTTAGTTGCCTCAATCCTTTTTCCTCCATCTTCAAGAATAGCGAGGAGATCGGAGTCGTAGATCCCCAGGCCCCATGAGAACATCTGGACCATTGGTTTTTCCATGTCCAAAGAGCAATAGAAAAGGGCGCGGCATTGGGACAGATCTGAACTGTCAAATATTAGCTAGGAAACCCGACAGTCGTTAGATCTATAGGGAGATAGACAAGGGTTAAGATCTCGTGAGCTCGGAGGTTCACTGGGTAGAAGTCCAAAAGTTGGACGCTTTAAGTCGCAAGTAGCGAGGCTACGAGAGGATTATAGTTGTCCATCCGAAGAGGACAGGTGGCGGAGATCCAGGGGTCTCGTGAGCTCGGGGCTCACAGGGTGGAAGTCCAAAAGCTGGACGCTTTAAGTCACGAGTAGCGAGGCTATGAGAGGATCTCATCCGTCCATACGAAGAGGACGAGTGGCAGAGATCCAGGGATCTCGTGAGCTCGGGGCTCGCGGGGTAGAAGACCAAAAGTTGGACGCTTCAAGTGGTGAGTGGCGAGGCCATAAGAGGATTATAGCCATCCATCTGAGGAGGACAGGTGGTGGAGATCCAGGGATCTCGCTACCTTGGAGGATTCACGAGGTAAGAGCCTGAAGTTTGGATGCTCTAAGTTGCAAAGCAATGAAGTAGCGAGAGGCTGTGAGCCGTCCATCTGGGGAGGACAGGTGGCAGAGATTGAGGAGATCTCGCGAACTTGGGAGCTCGCAGGGTGACTGCTCAAGTATTTGGCGTTAAAAGTCGCGAGACACGAGGTCGCGAAGCAGCAAAGTAGCAAGAGGCTGTGAGCCGTCCATCTGGGGAGGACAGGTGGAAGAGATCGAGAGATCTCGCTAACTCAGGAGTTCGTAGGGTGAGAGCCCAAGTATTGGGCATTCAAAGTCATGAGGTTGCGAGTAGCAAAATCCCTCGGGGAAAAGTCAGCGAGTTGATTGATCATGAGATCTCGGGGATCCGAGAACCCAGTGTTCAACCTTTGAACTCGCGAAGTCACAAGTTTCGATTCCCCGATAAATCAAGGAAGGGGGAAACACGCGAGAGAACTGTGGGAGCAGATTTTCCCGATAGGGAAATAGAAGAACCTTGGAGTTCTTCGGGCGAGAAGAAGAAGACCCTGTGAGCGGATGTACCCATGGTTGGTGCTCCTGCATCAGGTGGGACGTAAGACCACGGTTATGTACAGAGAATCGGGTAGGTAAATAGGAGACCTGTGACTCGGGGATTGGCATTTTGCTGCTACAAGCTCCGGGGAGTCTCATTATTGAGAATTCAACCAAAAACTTTGAGTTATGGTAATGGGTGTGTTACAGGGGAGCCCTGTAGGTATACCAGTAGGACCATAAGAAGTCTGTAAATAATTAGATAGTCCTAACAGATTTGGTTGTGGAGGATTTGGAGGCATATAGTCGATAGGGTTAGGTTGATTAGAGATGTTCCCTTGGAAAGGAACACCAGATTTAGCGTTCGGACCCCGAGCAGGATTCAAAGAACCTGGATACAGTTGATCGAAGTTAGGGGGTACAAAAGAGTTAACTTGAGGATGTTTCCCCCCGGCTAGTTGTAGATTTCCTTGGGAATGAAGTTGCCAAGGTAGATATGGTACCACAGGTGCGTTCTATCCATAAAGTGGGTTATGGACTCCAACCTGAGGTTTCCCCCCAAGTTGAGGTTGTGCCCCAATCTAAGGTTGCCCTCCAAATTGAGGTTGTCCCCCAACTTGGGTTTGACCTCCAACAGGAATCTAGAAACCAGAAGTGATAGAAATATCGGTTCCTCCAAGAAGATTAGAGCCACTAGGGCCAAATCATCCAAGCGGGGGTGGAGGAGGAACATACGGCCCTCCGGAGAGAACTTGGGAAGGTGTAGTAACAAAACCAGCAGCAGCATTATACCTAGGAGGAAAAAAAAGTCCAAAAACTTCGGATGGAACTTGGGTAGAGGTAGGAATGGAAGTATTTAGAGCTCTATACCCAGGGGGAAGTGACAGGTTCGATCTAGGTGGAAGTGGTGTCCCAATTGGGGCTTGGGAGATAACCACATTTCCAGTAGGAATTGTGGTAGCTTGTGGGACCACAGTAGAATGGGCCATCTGGAGAGTAGGAATCGAATGAGAACCAATCAACAATTGGTTTGAAACAGTGAGAACATTACTGGTAGTACTAGTAAAATGGTCTAAAGGTACTGTATAGGTGACAGACGTCTCAGGCACTTGTGATGCCATAGGTCAATCAGGACTTGCTCTTAGGTTACCGTACAGATCACGTATTGTCAAAGGGATAGAACCAAAATTATAAGTTCCAACAGTGTGAGTCAAGGTCCCAAATGGTTCACTTGGAAAAAGTGGATTCTCTACTTCGGATCTGGCGTTAGGTCCAGTAGGTATTCCAGTATTATCAACAAAAACAATATCTCCAGACGAGTTAATGCAAAGTATACGCATGTCTGGTCTAAGAGGGGGAAGTCTGAATGCCTCTAAAGAGTCTGAAACAATTTGAAATCCTTCTAAAGAGTGTGTCCTCCCAACCTCAGAAGCTACTTCGTTGTTAACTACTCCCTCAGGAGAGCCTTTTGGTGAGTTAGGAGGTAAGGGTTGCTAATCCTCTAGGTTTTTCAGGGGTATTCTTTGCATCCTACGTGAATGGTGAAGGCCAATGTTGCTCGAGCTAAGTAAAGAATAAAAGAAATCTATGGCCGACTAGAGGAAACAAACAGCACTCACTAATAAAATCTAGGAATCAAACCAAGAAAACAAAACCTTCTTATTTTCAAGTCACTAGTTTGTCATGAAATCCAACGTCGCGAAGTCAAGACAAGAAGGGGCTCGAATAAGCAGGTGAAAAATTTATGTTGACGACCTGCTTAACGGACTTACACCCTGGTGCAAGCTCCCACACATAATCGTTGGTATACCCTCCAAGGAGCCAGAGTGAGTTTGGCCAACGTCAATTCCAGGTACAGTGAATACTTGCCCCTCCACAGTCACCTCGTGTAAAGACCCCAAAGAGATAGGCTACTAAGGTTACCAACTACAACAGTGATGCCTGGGGAAACAGTTGACAGTCTGATCCATGCGCAAAGGCAGGGTATCTAGCCTGAAATCAACTCGAAAGGTTTCCACTCATAATTGTGGGTATACCTTCAAGAGACCCCCGTAATACGCGCAATATCTACACCAAGACCAACAAAGCAGGGTGAGTAACTCTGCTAGTCTCAATGCGAACTCAAGTTTGACCCTTGTGTGAGAAGGGCTTCCCAGGACAAAATGTAGAAATTGGATTTGAACTCTCCCTATCATAAGATACTATTGTGTGTTTTGATGCTTTAGAGAGTGTGCCTTACAACCTATTTCAAAGCACTATTTTAGCTAATGTTGGTTAAAAATATCCCTAAAAAATAAAAGTTACTAATAAATTTTAAATTTACGTTGTGTTTTAGAGGTTGTTGCTTACTCAAAGAGGGAGGTGGAAGTGAAACTATTGATGTTGAGACCTTGACCCAATAAAATTTAAAAATAGATGAATGTGCAATTTTCAATTCAATGAAATCTAGTTACAGTAGGAAGAAGGTATTTCTTTTGAAGTACAATAAGCGATGAATTACAATTCCTTAATTTCAAATGAACACAATTACAAACTATAAAATTTTCCAATTTCTTCTCTTTACCAATATTTCGAATGTAAAAACATTTCTTACGATGGATTACTAAAATGAATAAATGATTCCAATTCTTCCTTTCCCAAATCAAATTGGAGATATAAAGACAAAAGGAAAATGTAATCAAAGAAAATCAATACACTCACAACACAATTCCTAAACCAAATTCGTAATGTAGACAAAAACGAAAAAGACAAGAAAACCTTTTGATGCAAGCAAAAAAAAATTATTTCTTAATCAACAAACAATCTGAAACACAGAATGAATCCAAAACTTCAAGACAAACCAAATGCCCTATGTCAAACAAGCACCTAGATGAAGATTTGAGATTATATCCTTGTGACAACGAGAATGAGAAAAAAACTTGCAAAATGCAAAGAAAGACCTTCAATTACTTAAAACCAATCAAAAGCAAGCTCTAAACTTAGGAATCAATCAAACATGGGTATAATAATTTCACCCCGGGCTACTAAGGCAAATCTAGGCAGTAAAAGACAAAATGACGTACTTCATCAAAACCTACAGGAGTCATTGCAGGTTGGGTATAGGACACAGAGCGATGAGCTAAGGTCGTCGCAGGCCACTAGCAAAATAGAGTGTGATGCCTTCGCACTGGATTAGCTAAGCAGGGAGAGACATCTCAAGGTCGTCACAGGTTGTCAATGAGGTACAGTGCGACGATGTCTATAAATTTGAAAAAATTGGAAGAGAGACAAAAAATCTAAAGAAACTTCTAAACCCAGTGAGTCCAGAGGGATCACCCACAGACTCAGAGAATGAAAGTTATCAGAGAAAGGCAGGCTAAAGGAAAATGGGAAGAAAAAAAATCAGAAGGAAGTCGTATCCCCAATATGGTAACCAATTTTGTTAAAGGATTAATCTGTAAATGCAGACATAAAGAGATCTCCCTAGATCCACCTAGATCTAGAACAAAAAAAAATAGAACATGATGCTTTCCCTAAGCTCTAATTATTAAGTTTACTATCTAACAAGAGATTGGCAACATACCGTTTAAATATCACTTCCTCTCATTGGTGTCATCCTAGCCCCACTCCAATGCTCCTGTGATATTGGATCTGCAAGGGAACACAAGCCAAACAAAGTGAAAGAAATATAATATACTCAACGATAACTTATGTATGTAATAAAGGAATCATACAATAAAACAAATCAATTTTTATGGGAAAGAAACATATCATTGTATCATATTAAAATGAAAGTGTAGATTACATCCAAAGCCTTGATGTTGCAAGGTCTCCTTCTGATGACCCTTTGCTCCAACACACACACTTTCTCCAATCCTTGAATGAAGAAGATCCACAATGACTTGATAAACTGAAATGAATCTCTCAAGTATGAATTGAAGTAGAATTCCTCATCCAATTCTTAGCCTATTCAATAATAATCTTGCTCGAATCAAACTTCATTAACCTTATCATTTTCCATGAGAAATCCCTCTTTATATGGGGGAAAGAGAGATGGTTGAAGAGATTAGGATGATCCCACCAAATCAGAGAAGCGAGTAGGATCCCAACCATATGGATGCCACCTCATCTTCTAGAAGATCCCCTTCTAAAAACTTTCATGAAGTTCGACATTTTCTTAGCTTCTTAACATCGTCGCACCCTAGCTGTAGAGCAACCTGCGGAGACATCGCAAACCATCTTTAGGGCAGAGGGAGACGACCAGGCATCATCGCACCCTACTTATGGTGCATCCCGTGATGACCCTCCTTAATAAGGTTTTTTATAAGAGAAAGTCAGTCACCTTTCTCATGAAGATAGGCTCTTTTGGGAACATGAACACATATTTGTCAATGGATCATCAAGATGACCAAAATAATGTGTAACAGCGTCCTTCCATAGTTTACTCTGTGTTGAGTCAACTTCCTCTCTGACCTAATTGGGCTCCTCATTAGTGGTAGATAACACATATGCGAAACAAAAATCAGGTGGCTTATACCTTTCAACTGGTTTTCTTACTCGTTCAAACCTTCTTACAACCGAAGTTGGTTGTTCCACCTCTTCATCTCATTCAGTCGACTCATCTAAATCATCTTCTTCGTTCTTCAATTCAAACCTCACCTTCTCTAGATCTTTCTTTTTTTGAACCTATTCAAACTCGGAAGTTCCTCTGACTTACCTAAAGACCACATCTTGAATGAACACTATTTTACTTAATGCAAGATCCTGGATCTTATATCCTTTTATTCCATCCTTATACCCATTGAAAATACACTTGATTTCCTTCTTATCCACCATGCTCCTCTTTTCCTTGGGAACGTGCACAAATACATCACAACCAAATACTTTTATGTGTGAAAGTGAAGGTTTCTTACCAAACTATACCTAATGTGGAGTTGAGTCAACTAACATTGATGAAGGAGACCTATTTACCAAATACGTTGTTATGTCAACTGCTTCTACCCAGAATTCTTGTGCGAGCCCAACACCACTAAGCATGCTTCTCACCTTGTCCTTCAATGTCTTGTTCATTCTTTTAACAACTCCATTTCTTTGAAAACCTATGATTTCTTCCTCATGAAATATATCCATGTCTTCCTCAAAAAATCATCTATGAAGGAGACCACCAAGTGAATGGATTGTTACAGCCCCAAACACATCACTATGAATCAATTCTAGAATCTCCTTTTCCCTTGTCACTCTAGATGGGAACCTAACCCGATTTTGTTTTCCATATATGAAATGTTCACAAAAATCGACTTTTAGATTACAATCAAGAAAACCTTTGACCATACCTTTGTTTTGCATAGCTCGAAGTCCTTTTTCTCTAATGTGTCCCATCCTCTTTTGCAATAAAATGGTCATGTCAAATTGATGAAGAGAAATCGATTTGATTTGTATTGACTCGACCCAAGTTAACTTGAGTTGATCCAAATTCGATTCAACTTCAAGAGAAGCAATGATGTTGCATGCAGTTGACTTAACATTCCCTAAAAAATTGTATAGGGTTCCAATACGAACTCCTTTCATTAAGACCATTGTATGCTTGACCATTTTGCACATATCCTTTAGAAATAGAGTGTGCACACATGCATCACTCATCTTGCTGACAAATATCAAGTTTCTTTCATTCTACTCCTTCCATCCTGCAGTATTAGATAGACTCTTCCCCGTTCAAAAATTTTCATCGTCGAGTCATCCCCCAAGAACACATATTCCCCTTCATATCTCTCATATTCACAAAACCATTATCTATGTGGTGTCATATGAAACGATTCTCCTGATTCAATCAACCAAACAATATGATCTGAATATGTACTAGTTGATTCCATATACACATCACCTCCTTTATTCGGAGTATTCTTTCTCTTAGTCGATTGCTTCTCATCGGATCTCATACTGACTTTTGTTTTCTTTGACTTGCAGTCTCTTTTGTAATTCCTAGATTTATCAAATTTCTAGCATCTTCTCATTGACTGAATCGGGGATTTAGATCTACCCTTCGACCTAGACTTTCTACCAGAGAATTTTCCTTTATCTTTGTCGATCAATCAACCTCTCACCATTAAGTCATCTTTGGTCGATCCTTCTATGTTCTTCCATCTCATTTCTTCTAATAATAGAGATGGAACCACGTCTCCTAGTTCTAATGTGGTTGAATTACTCCCTATAGCCATGACTAAGCTATATTGGGAGTCTGGCAAAGAACATAATAGGATAATACATTTTTCCTCCTCAGTGACTTTATATCCACATATGATAACTAGATTATTATAGTATTGAATGAATTCATATGCTCACGTACTGAGCTCCCATCACTCATCCTCAGAAGATACAGTTTCTTTCTAAGGAATGATTTTTTTACCAGGGATTTCGACTGGTATAAGCTTCCCAACTTGTCCCACATTTTCTTGATCGAGTCTTCACCCAAAAAATTCAGTGGCACCAAATCTTGAAGACAAAGTCAAATCGTACTCCTTTCCCTTCTTTCAATTTTCTTCCATTCTTCCCTCGACATACCTCATGGAATGTTACCTGGAGTACAAACCACTACCCATTGTTCTCCATCTACAAGGATATCTTCAATTTTGTTACAAAATGATCTAGATCACTAAATGAGGAAACCCTAGATAGGGTTGAGTCACATAACTAATCTCAAAGAAAGATATTCACAATAACACCATATGATATTATCAATGAATAATCAGTGCACTTATTACAAATGAGTTTACCTCCTTATATATCATTTTTTATTAAGAAAATCATTTCCACTTATGAATGTAGGATAGATTGATTTACACAAACAAATGAACATTAACATATTCTAAAGTCATAACATGACTTTATTACATAGTGATCCTTATATCTCTAATATGCCCCCATAAGGCATATAGTGTTGAAACAAGATGAAATGAAATACATATAATGAATGCAAAACATATAAATTGAACACTAAACATCAGTAACATCCTTTAGAAGATTCTTCTTTGAACATGGTTCATGGACCAGTTTGAGGTCCATCAAGCCACCTCATAATTTTCGTAATGGTGTAGTTGTTGATTTGAATTCTCGAGTTCTCGAATTCCACCTCCCTACACTCTCGAATCACGAATCTCCCAAAGTCAATAACTAGACAACAATCCACATGCATGTTTCCTAACCTCACTAATAGACTTCAATTCATATGTATGTCTCTCCAACTAATGAGGGAGCCTTCCCTATATCCACAACATCTGAACTCACTGGGAAACAATCCATTTTGAGTTGTTAATTGAGCCCTTCCTATCTTCAAAGTGTGGGCTTCCTAAAATGAATAAAATCCCTTTTCTTCAATAGATTCTTCACCATTGTCAACATCCAGTGGATCGTAAATCATGGATACACTCACTATATGTTGTCTATATTTGACCATTCCCTTAACAATGGCATTGGCTCGTCATCTACAATTCTAAGTTGTATGACCCGACTTCTTGCAATAGTAGCATTCTATTTCCTCTTTGTATTTTGCTGATGTATTGCAGTTGTTTCTTGCATAGTGTTATCCCTCGAGATGTTTTAAGATATGAATGGAATGATGTTAAGGCACCCCAAGGGATAAGACTTAGGGTGAGCCTTAAAGCCATCCTTGTTGTAAATAAAATCATGCAAAAACTAGGGTATGTTTTTCTCTCTCTCTTAAAAATATCGGTCCTCAAACAATATCAATCCAAATATTTAAAACCTTTGACTCCATAAGATATTTGTCCATGATTGTTTTAGACAATTTGATTTTAAGAGTGAGGGAAATGGTGGGTTAGAAGAAATACAAGATAAGAATATAAAGCACTACAAAGAATGAATCTTATATCTTATGGACATAGAATAACGTGTTGAGCAATTAAGAATTCAACAATTCTAACACATATAACAGATCATTAAAACATGATTCAAACTGTTACATCTTCAAATATCTAAATCCATGGAGGTACCCTCTGCATATCATTAAACATATGAAGAAATGACAAGTAGTGGTCATTTGTTAAGAGGAAATCACTTCATTATCGTAAGCATACAACACACACTAACACTGAACATGTCATATAACTTGTTGCTTGAGCTTTTATTAATGGAGATTTGATACAAGAGACCAAAAATGAGAGGGGTGGATTTTACAAGAGCGCCTGCAAAAAAAGAGAAGAGATTGACTGAAACATAATGCATGGGATGAATCTCATGAATCTTGCAGCCTTAATTATCTGTTTGTGTCTGAGGATGGTGATCAAACAAATCTGGCTGTAAGAAACTCTTAAATTCCCCAAAGTGTCAACCCAAGAAATGAACTCCTTATCTTGCTTTATAGGCTCTTCATTTGTGATAAAATCGTTCATTTAATCCAATACTACTTCTTGAAAATAGATATTGCTTGTCATATTCTTGATACTGCTTCTAATTTTCTAATTGATTTGTAACTTGATTTTTTACCTAGTAAAAATAAATTTTTACCCCCAAAGTTGACCTGTTGATGTTGTTGTGGGGTGTGTTCTCTTTATCCAATTGAACTTTTGTTTGGATTCTTCTGGATGACTCAATCGGACCTTTGTCTGTTGTGTTGGACCAATACAACCCATGGAAATTCAAAGGCATTGGCTAGATGAAAGGACGTCTAATTGTTTCCTCTTGACACCCACCACTCATCAATTCAAAGTACCACTAGCCAACTCTTTGAATCCTATGTATCAAGCTTCTCCAAAGTGATGGTCAATTGATACAACTACACCTTAGGGTAGATTCTAGAATTTCCTTCAATTCTCAGATGTGTGCTAATGATACCAGATAAGGACACTCTCTCCTTCATGAAATGTAGAACACACACTCTCGACATCTGTAGCCAAGATGGTTGATATCTCTCTCTAGAGTGGAGAGACTGAGCAGGTGGGTCATCATCAATTACACCTAGCATCTAAGTAACTCACCTTAGATTGGTTTTCCTTTGTTTCTTTAGATTCCTCTTATAAGAGCTCAACACATGCTTATGGAGATAGTTGATGGAGCGAAAAGATTCATCACACTCGGCTTGATATGCTGAGATTTGGGGCTTGTTGGGTGTGCGTGTATGGAAAATGATTATTGTCCTCTGGCGGCTACAGGTAACGACATGATGATTAGCAAGGATATGAAGGCGTGAGGCCAAATTTCATGTTCAAAATCCCTCTTATCCATCAAATGATTTTTCGCGTCATTGTTATATCTTTCACTCGTTCGAAAGAATCCCTCCTTGTGTCTTTGTATGAACACGCATCCCCTTCCCAATGGCTTGATTCTTTTGAACGTTTGGGCGGAGGCGTGAAATTTTGAGTGACATAACCATGGTCCCATGGACATGTGGCAACTTCATACTGGTCCATGTCATCTTTGAGGTGGATTTGAGGTTTGTCTACGTGTAGTTGAGTTTGATATGGTAATTGCAATCCCTAGTGGGCCCCCTTTATACATGTGGAAGCCTTGGACTGACTCTGACGAATGCCATGTTGACTTTCCAAGCTATCCCTGATTCTCCGGAGTGTCCCAGATGGACTGCTATGTCGAATCCATGTGGAGTTGAGTGGGAGGTCAGGTGTGTGATGAGTGGGTGGATAGGTGGCTTGGAAAAACCAAAATATTGTTTTCACAACCCAATGATAATGGTCTAGCTCTCCATATTCTTTTCAGGAGACACCACTCACTCTTCAACACATGGCTCCCAAAACTGTTGTCGCACCCCATATGTGTTTTAACTCATGTGCACTTTTATGATGTGACATCTACTTTCTACCGTTGATCAAGCTCACTTGCAACCGTTGAATGATTAGGCCCCGCACTTTCACTAGCGCTCAGTTCTTAAGCCTTGGTTGCATGATATAACCATGTTTCAAAAAGGACCTAAGTTCATTTGAAGTGTGATTATCCCCCTTTTAAGCTCCTGATAAGCGTTGAGGCACTTGAAACTTAGCATTGGGCCCTTAGGGCCTGATTTCTCTAGGGAGATTAAACATATGCTAGCTCGTTTTAGTCCAGGAGCTTTGTAAGTTCACCTCCAACTTCTATCTTGTTAAAATTTGGCCTCATAACCTCGATCAGCATGCGTATCAGTGATTGGGTCAAATATGGTACTAGCACATAGAATGCAAGTTCTGATTGGCTATCACCTTCAGTGGTTCTCGTTTCTTATGTTAGCAATGTTGCAATCATTTCATCCAAACTTTATTAAGGTATCTAACTCGGGGTAAATATACCACTATTGTATTGAGGTAGCAAATTGTTCAGGACAATAGCCTTGTACTACCTTGACTTCTGCAAGTTGTCTGATAATAAATCTCATATTTTTGACATGACTTGAGATGGTGGCTTCAACTAGCATCTTAAAGTTGAATAACAATAATTTCACGGAAAATTTCACATTCATTGCTTGTGCCCAAAATAACTTGTTGAGATTCTCCCAAATCTACTTGGATGATTTGTCCAGATCTACATAATGTAACTATGAATTTGAGAGGGAAAGACCAATAATGGATTTTGTAACTATGAATCTTGATATTTTGTTGCAGTCAACTTCAAAGTCAATTTACACTCGACCTCCTAACAACCTCTTGTCAACTGACCTTTTGACTTGTCTGTTGATCACTTCAACTTCGACTTTCCCAGTTGATCACTTTCACCTTCGACTTAGCCATCAACTTGACTTAACTCATTGGTCGATCCTTCACCCAGTCAATCCACCTCAACTAGATAGTCGAATGACGATTCTATCACTGCAAATAATATAACAACCCAACACACTCCCCCACCCCCCGATCGCACCACTAGGATCTAAGGTTTATCTCAACTCCTCACCAATATACAGTTGTTAGAAAGTATATATCATCTACTAAAGTCTCCAATATTTTCCCATGTACCATGAAGACCAATGGTGATGGACCCCACACGTTCATTGTGCACTCCAATAGCTCAAATTTTCTTAGCATTGGGGGATGCCTATAAAACTTCAAGAGTTACCATGAATACCAATAGTGATGGACCCCACATGTTCACTATGCACTCCAATAGCTCAAATTGGCTTTTCATTCGGGGGACATCTATAAAACTTCAACAAGTTACATCTTGAAAGTGTAGCCACAATAGGGGGGTTTTCCAATTCTCCACCTTCCTAGGATGTTTTCTCCTACCAATGAACCCTCGAAGCCATCCTACTAAATTATTTTTTTCTAGTGTTGATAACACTTATGTTTTGGGAACATAAGGACTAATAGAACTTGAAAAACCATGACTTTAGTTCTATTCCATGAAAATTCAAAAAAGGTACAAACAACCAAAAGGGGGGGGGGGAATTAAAAAACTACTTTGATTAAAAATAAAACCTCATCCACAATGGTTTGTTAGGTCGATGAAATCAGGTAGCTAGTATATCCCCCACCTGACTTCAAGTCCTACCAAGTGGCATGCTAGTGCTAGTGCTCACAATTGTGGATGTGCACCAACACAAGTAACAGCAGGGCTAGATACAAGTCTTTGGCAGAAAAAATACTCCCACTTGCAATGACTTTGTTGAAGGCTAAATTGAATGGATCCCCCATAATGTTAAATTTGGACATAGTTGTCTTATGATGATCGGAGGAAGCTAATTCACAAAAAGATAAAATGTCAAGGCTAGATCTTACATGGAATTGACAATGACTAAAATAGTTCACTTTGCACTCTAAAATCAAGAAAATTACATCTTAGTCGAACCCTCCACCACTACTAGTGATGCAAATGATTTGGATTTTTCCCTCTTTTGTTCTTTTATAAGGAAACACTAATACTCCATTGTGCTCATTTGAAGGCCTCAAAGATTCAACTTTTGCATCATTTGTGCCATTGATTTTGTTTTTTCAACCTCTCATCAAGCGTTGTTTTCAAGTGTTGTTTGTTTGATGATCATGAGACATTGATTGGAACACTAATTTTTCATTTTGAGTATCCAATTTGGTTCTTCAAGATCCAACAAGTGTACTTTTTTAATCTGGTTCTTCAAGATCCAGGAAGTTTACATTTTTAATTGGCATATATGCTTAGTATTGTTTTCATTTATTTGCATTAATCCTTTGTCCCTTTTATTTATCCTCATTGGACGATTGTTGCATTAGCACTTGTAAGAGTGGGAGCTTGGAGAAAGATTTTTTTAGAGATGGCCATGGAGGGTTGGTGCAATGATTCACCCATTAGGTGGGTTGGTCGAAGAAAATTGTTCTTCTTCTTGTTGAGATATTTCCCTCACTCGTGAAGGTGTTGTTGAAATAATGTAACTACAAAGTGTATTCTTATTATTATTCATTGGATCAATACCCATTGTGGATTGATCATGTCATATTGTAATTGTAAAAGGCAGAATAAGAAATTGGCCCTAGAAGATATTAAAGAGGCACCGAAACATAATAAAGGTGGTTATAACCACCCAGTTGGAGAAGTCGGCCCTGCCAGTGAAGAGACACTTCACAGGTGCCAGTCTAATATAAATAAGGAGGCTAGCACCTCACTTAGATACACAACTCACTTGCTCATTTTGCAAGACAACTTTTGGATCTGCAATTAGAGAAGAAGGAGAGAGAGTGGCGCATGTCTGGGAGAGGATCTTCTGCATTAGTTTAAGAGATCTCTTGGAATTGTATTGGCTATTTATGATAAGGAAGTTTTGTTGGGTTTTCTTCCCCCAGAGGGTTTCCCAGGATAAATGTTGTGTCTCTTGTGATTGTGTATTTCTCAGTGATCTTGTATTATCCTATTGTTATATACTGAAATGCAAACTATAATAATGGCTTAAACATTAACATGGTATCAGAGCCAAGCTGAAGGAATCATCTTTCACAAGAGTGAAAAACGTCACTGTTGTCGTACATGAAAATTAGGGCTTTTGATGGTGAAGCTTTTCAGCCCCAAAACCATCTAGAAAATTGCACCCTCCCCTAAGGATCACTTTGGCACTCTCAGCGCACCTTTTCAATGGCTGGATCTCCTGGAAAGTGAAACCCTAGTTTCACAAAGTACCAGAAGTACCAGAAAACCAGTGTACCAGAAGTACCAGAGTACCAGAGGTACCAGAAAACCAAAAGCACCAGTCCATAAATCCACAAATCAAATTGGAGGAGAAAAAGTTGGATTTTCTCAGATCCAAACACACCAGGCTACTCGCCTCAGCCAAGCACACCCCCTGGTAAGTTCAGATTTTGATTTTGAGCACTTTCATTTTTCGATAATTTTCCTAGCTCCAGGTAAAGATGTCTGCAAGCATTAACCTTGTTGATAAGCTAGAAGGAGTGGAAAAAATTCATGCCTGGAAGTATAGGATTGTCCTCATTCTTGAAGAGAATGACCTAGCAATATTCATCAAAGGAGAAGTACCGGAACCCGTCGATGCTACAGAAAAGGCAAAGCATCAAAAGGACATAATCAGAGCCAAAAGAATCATTGCAGATTCAAGCAAAGACCACCTGATTCCTTATGTGTCATCTAAGAAGACTTCGAAAGAAATGTTTGATGCCTTGACCAAACTATATGAAGGAAAGAACATAAACCAAAAGATGAATCTAAGAACTCAACTGAAGAATACAAGGATGCAGAAAGGAGAAACGATTCAGGAATACTTCTCCAAAATCTCAAAATTCAAAGAACAACTAGAAGCTATTAGAGATACCA
>JZKD02S1592860.1:39191-54233 GCA_000966675.3 Picea glauca
CGTAAAGCCAGTCTTGTATTATGATGAGCCAGCCTTGTGCTATGATGATGATGATGTATCAGTTTTTATACTAATACATATTGATGCAGATGATGATGGCATTCCTTTGAGAATGGCGATGTTGCCGATGAAGAAAACTTCCGATGATTTATAGATACGCCAATCAATGTTCCAAGATGATATTGATGATGTTGTCCTCTCACCCACTTGATGTGTTGATGATGTTGTCCTCTCTCTCTCGCATGATGTTGTTGAAGAATACCCTTATTGGTAAGGGGGAGTGTTGAAATAATGTAACTGCAAAGTGTATTCTTATTATTATTCATTGGATCAATCCCCATTGTGGATTGATCATGTCATATTGTAATTGTAAAAGGCAGAATAAGAAGTCGGCCCTAGAAGATATTAAAGAGGCCCTGAAACATAATAAAGGTGGTTATAACCACCCAGTTGGAGAAGTCAGCCCTACCAGTGAAGAGACACTTCACAGGTACCAGTCTAATATAAATAAGGAGGCTAGCGCCTCACTTAAACACACAACTCACTTGCTCATTTTGCAAGACAAGTTTTGGATCTGTAGTTAGAGAAGAAGGAGAGAGAGTGGTGCATATCTGGGAGAGGATCTTCTACATTAGTTTAAGAGATCTCTTGGCATTGTATTGGCTATTTATAATAAGGAAGTTTTGCTAGGTTTTCTTCCCCTAGAGGGTTTCCCAGGATAAATGTTGTGTCTCTTGTGATTGTGTATTTCTCAGTGATCTTGCAGTATGCTATTGTTATCTAATGAAATGCAAAGAACTATAATAATGGCTTAAACATTAACATGTGTCACAATGAAGACTAAAAGTAGGGAATATTACGAGGCGCTTAGAACATTTTGACTAGCATGTAGGTTGACATAATAAGGGTTCTTGTCCAACAAGAAGATTGACAAGGGAATGTTTGACTTGCATGTAGGTTTCCCATCTAATTGGTGCAACATTATCTTTGTGTATGTTCTACTTGTTATGTTATGTTCTCTCATTTTAGCACATAAGCTAGTAGGTTCCTTGTACGAAGTTTATGAGAGCTCAATGTTTATGCTTGTGAGAATGAAACCTATTGCCCTTATTAATTCATAACCTCAACTCATGGGTGGTATTCATACAAAGTTGTGTTGAACTTATTTCTCCTTGAACGTGTCTAGAACTATGTTTAACCCTTATGGTCATTTCATATTTCTTATGATCTAATTAAAAGGTTATTGCCCTTATTGATTCATAACCTCAACTCATGGGTCATATTCATACAAAGTTGTGTTGAATTTATTTGCTCCTTGAACGTGTCTAGAACTATGTTTAACCCTTATGGTCATTTCATATTTCTTATGATCTAATTAGAAGGTTGGACACAATTTTTCATTTGCACAAATTGTAGTGTCATTGGAGTGTAATTATGATACTCATGCTCATATATGTAGTCGGCTAGGTGTATTTGTGTCTTATTGTCCCAAAACATGGCAATGAGTATGTTACAAGGTAAAGCTATGTTGAGAATCAAACATGGACAAGTTGTGGTAGACTAATCAGCATACCACTAGACCATGACCTATACAACATTTAAAAAAAATTGTAGGATTTTAGGAGAACACGGTAATGGGTTTAGATCCGCAATATGTACACACTAGTTGTTGATAGTAAAGGCCTGTGGAAATGGACCACGAGTAATGGTAAATGCCTTAAAGAGAACTTGAAAATGGGCTTTGGTCTCTAATTTATACATATGGATCTTCAATTTTCAATGTCATAAGTTTAATCTGTATATATGGGGATCCTCTATTTTCAATGTCATAAGTTCAATATGTCCATGTACCCCACAACTACCCATGACTACTTAAAGCACACTAAGGGAAGGCTTGTTATATTTAGGATTAGATTTTACCCCTTTTAGTTTATGAGATGTTTGCTCATGAAACTATAATACAATAGAGAATCAAATCTCCTCTCAAATTTTAGCTCAAATTCATTACAATCTTTCATCTTATTTTAATCATCCAAGTAAGTTTCAACTTATTTTGGAACAATTTTTAATTGTTTTATTATCTATTTCAGCTTCTTAAATTATAATATTTTAATAAATATACTTAAATCTAATCTCAAATCTATCAACTTCAAAGAAAAATTAAGTAATGGTAAATGCCTTAAAGAGAACTTGAAAATGGGCTTTGGTCTCTAATTTATACATATGGATCTTCAATTTTCAATGTCATAAGTTTAATTTGTATAGATGAGATCCTCTATTTTCAATGTCTATTTTCAATATCATAAGTTCAACATGCACCTCCATGTACCCCACAACTATCCACAACTACTTAAAGCACACTAAGGGAAGGCTTGTTATATTTAGGATTAGATTTTACCCCTTTCAGTTTATGAGATGTTTGCTCATGAAACTATAATATTCTAGAAAATCAAATCTCCCCTCATATTTTAGCTCAAATTCATTATAATCTTTCATCTTATTTTAATCCAAGTAAGTTTCAACTGAGAAAATCAAATCTCCCCTCAAATTTTGCTCAAATTCATTACAATCTTTCATCTTATTTTAATCCAAGTAAGTTTCAACTTATTTTGGAACAATTTTTAATTGTTTTATTATCTATTTCAGCTTTTTAAATTATAATATTTTAATAAATATACTTAAATTCATCTTAATCTCAAATCTATCAACTTCAAAAAAAAAAAAAAGTTTATGGAGATGTAAATTTTTTTAGTATTTAAGATGCATCTATATTAGTTGTAGTATTTGGTTTGAGATATACATATAATGTTCTTCCTATGTGATGTTTTAATGTCTTGAAAAAAAAAGAGAGATTATCGTATCATTGATTAGTTGAACCCCATAGTATGCTTTTAAAAATGCATCTTTAACTACTGGTCAACAACTTCCCAATCAGCTTGATCAAATCTATACGTGCTGAACCGCTGAACTGTTCCACCAAAACAGGAAAACCTAATCCAGTAAAACCCAATCAAGAGGATTAGGTGTAGAAACCAAGCAGAAATCACATATGATGGTGAAAATTTTAAAAATTAACCATGAAAAGTATCTTTAATACTATTACATAATATCTTTGTATAACACATCCCTTCACCAGCAACTCATGAAATCTAACCAAATGTGACTACAAAACTTGACCCTAGCAATTCAGAATATACTACAAGCATAACTAAGTAGATACGAGCCTTCTTTACAATCCTCAGATCTCTAAGGTACTGACAACAATCACGGTAAGATGTATAAAATCCTCATTCATAGTAGGAAATCCAAATATACAAAACACTCTAGAAGCACTTCCTGTGCACAATCGATGGACCAGATTCATCGTACTCTGATTTTGCAATCCACATCTGCAAGACCAACAAATGTTGATAGGTGAGAAAAGGATAAAAATTTCAAACTTTATTTAAACCTAAATTGAAAATATGGACAAAGAAGATGGTGTGCTCTCAATTATAAGGGTAGTTTAGATACCTGCTGAAATGTACTCAAGGAGGCCAAAATAGACCCTCCTATCCAAACACTGTACTTCCTTTCAGGAGGTGCTACAACCTTAATCTTCATGCTGCTTGGAGCAAGTGCAGTGATTTCCTTGCTCATTCGATCAGCAATTCCAGGGAACATTGTTGAACCACCACTGAGGACAATATTCCCATACAAATCTTTACGAATGTCCACATCACACTTCATAATAGAGTTGTAGGTGGTCTCATGGATGCCAGCCGCTTCCATTCCTATTAATGATGGCTGAAAGAGGACTTCCGCACATCTGAACCTCTCAGCTCCAATGGTGATTACCTGACCATCGGGAAGCTCATAGCTTTTCTCCAAAGAAGAGCTGGTTTTTGCAGTCTCATGCTCCTGTTCAAAGTCCAAGGCAACGTAGGCTAGCTTCTCCTTCATGTCTCGAACAATCTCACGCTCTGCTGTTGTGGTAAAAGAGTAGCCGCGCTCGGTCAAAATTTTCATCAGGGCATCTGTTAGATCACGCCCTGCAAGATCCAGCCTCAAGATGGCATGAGGCAAAGCATAACCCTCATAAATTGGGACAGTGTGTGTAACACCATCCCCTGAGTCCAGTACAATCCCTGAAACATAAAGAAGAATAAATGAATAAACGGTATTGTGCATGTTCAGTTATCAACTATTCATCGGTATATACAACATTAAAATCTTCACTGTACAACAGAGTGACCAAAATACACACCGGTTGTGCGCCCACTTGCATATAGAGAAAGCACTGCCTGAATCGCAACATACATGGCAGGAACATTAAATGTTTCAAACATTATCTGTGTCATCTTCTCTCGGTTTGCCTTGGGATTAAGGGGAGCCTCAGTGAGAAGAACAGGATGCTCCTCTGGGGCAACTCGGAGTTCATTGTAAAATGTATGATGCCAGATCTTCTCCATGTCATCCCAATTGGTCACAATACCATGTTCAATAGGATATTTAAGAGTTAGAATGCCTCGCTTTGACTGAGCTTCATCTCCAACATAAGCATCCTTCTGCCCCATGCCAACCATAACACCAGTGTGCCTCGGTCTACCAACAATGCTGGGGAAAACTGCACGAGGGGCATCATCCCCAGCAAATCCAGCCTGATGTATTACACATGTAGGGATGATACACAATAGAAACATTTTTAGTTTTACAAAACCAAACGATCAAGAGTACCCAAAAAGAGAGAACATGCAAAGAAAACAAAGTTAGCCATGCCAGATCCATAGCATACATCTGTTACTTACCTTGACCATACCAGATCCATTGTCGCATACAAGAGGCTGGATATCCTCTTCAGCCATTTTTCCACTAGATGAAAAGTGAACTACACAAAAGTAAACATCAAATAAGATTAAACTATGCATAAAAAGGTCTTCTTGAAGCTAGTCTATAATTGTCATTTAGCAATAAACCGTTGCAAGACTCTACTGCTCCAAGTGAAGATTACAAAGAGTCCCCCATCTTTTTATACATAAGTATTTTCAATACTATTGTGTAAAGATATCATCCGATAGGCTATTACTGGTGATCAGTTTAATAAGCAGGGGATCAATCTTTAGCCAATCATACGAAATTCTGAATGCCAAATATTTAAAGAACTTCACAATTGCAGTAAACCTGCAGGTAAAAAGTCATTGACCCACAGCAGATTAAAAACAGAAACAACAAATGCTGTGCACCCGCAGTGAAGCTATTCCAACATTCTGCTATAGTGATCTGACGAAAAGAAACCCAAGGATGGAATACACTAGTGGAAGGCCACTGAATCAATTTTGACAAAAGAAAATGAAGCTATAAAGCTTTGATAGCAAACTCTTAAAACTTCAACAAAGAAAAATCCAAATCTGAAAAGACAAACCACTAGTTCCACAGAAGAAACAGCAAAAAACAACGAATATTCACCTTTTGGCGAGCCTGGCAATCAGACATACTAGAAGAAAAACAGGGAAAGCAATTGCTCTTTACAACTAATGAAATAAACCTGCCGAGTCTCCGCCAAAATCAACAAATATTGAATAACAGACTGCGGAGGTTCATGTTCGGACTTCAGCGGGCCTCACAATCAGACAACTTTGAGGAGAAACGGAAAAGGCAATCAATCTTTACAAACAAAATTAAAACCGCCGAATCTTCGCCAAAATCAGAAAATATGGAAAAACGGCTCCCTGCCGATGAGATAAAAATTGTTAAATATTAGACGAAAACTCTCAACATAAAGAATTCTCCAAACAATGACATTAGAACAGCCACGAGCAATAAACAGCTTAAACGAAACATCTTCACGAACTTCAATCGCAACCCGGCGTTGATCATATCGTGACCGCTAAATTCAACAGAGTAATATCAAATTTAAAAATTCTCACCAAATCCAGAGTATTAAGATCTCTAAATATAAAGAACAAAATGCCTCCACAAAACTCGTTGCATTCCGGCACAAACGCTGCAGAGGGAGGAGAGAAAAAAAAAAAAAAAACAGGAATATAAAGAATATCTTGCCTTTACAGAAATAATCAAAATTTGGAGTTATCCAAAAGGCCTCTCTATGTAGAGTATAAATCGCTTTTACAAAAACGCTTCGCATTCCAAAACAACATTGTAGGGAAAAACATTAAAATGGAAGAATCTGCAGAATTTTTTGCAGAATCATTTTATATGAATCATGAAAGCTGTAAACTTTTTCCAAATACAACATCTAAAATCTCAAAAAATAAGCATGAAAACAAAAGTAATTCCCACTCCGAACCAAATGCCGCAAGAACAGAAGCAAAAGACGAAAAATCTGAAGAACTCTTCGCAGCGGTGCCTTACCTTTGCAGAAAATATCGTAAGCCGCACTGAATCAAACAGAACGCACTTTGCAAAATTCGACTCCTGCCGAAAATGCAGAAGAGAAGAGATAGAAATAAGAGTCGGAAGATTGGATACTCGCTTGTTGCGGTGGCCCGCCGATGGTCTGGATGCCTATGCGATGCCAACGCCGGCCAGCCAGATATCCAACGCAGAGAACAACAATGGAAAATGGGCCCGAGGAATGATACCTGCTAGGGTTTGTACCGATTGGCCTTTTGGCCACCGTACTAACTTCTCCACGGATTCTGTACTTTTTGCAGAAGGGAGGTTTAACTGTAGAGGTGCTTTTATAGGGGCGAAAAAACGCGGTAAAGTTAGAGGCTTTGATAAATAGGTGCCGACAATGTCAAGGGTGTTTCTTTGTCGGTTAAAGGGGAATCCTATTTGCCACGTATGACATTAGCTTTGTATTGCCCAATGAAAACGAAGTACTCTTTGCAACGAGAGAAGTAGGTGTCTGCCCACCAGTGGGGTGGGGAGAGTTATTAAGAAAAACTTNAGAATATCTTCCCTTTACAGAAATAATCAAAATTTGGAGTTATTCAAAAGGCCTCTCTATGTAGAACAAAATGCCTTTACAGAAATAAATCGCTTTTACAAAAACGCTTCGCATTCCAAAACAACATTGTAGGGAAAAACATTAAAATGGAAGAATCTGTAGAATTTTTTGCAGAGTCATTTTATATGAATCATGAAAGCTGTAAACTTTCTCCAAATACGACATCTAAAATCTCAAAAAATAAGCATGAAAACAAAAGTAATTCCCACTCCGAACCAAATGCCGCAAGAACAGAAGCAAAAGACGAAAAATCTGAAGAACTCTTCGCAACGGTGCCTTACCTTTGCAGAAAATATCGAAAGCCGCACTGAATCAAACAGAACGCACTTTGCAAAATTCGACTCCTGCCGAAAATGCAGAAGAGGAGAGATAGAAATAAGAGTCGGAAGATTGGATACTCGCTTGTTGCGATGGCCCGCCGATGGTCTGGATGCCTATGCGATGCCAACGCCGGCCAGCCAGATATCCAACGCAGAGAACAACAATGGAAAATGGGCCCGAGGAATGATACCTGCTAGGGTTTGTACCGATTGGCCTTTTGGCCACCGTACTAACTTCTCCACGGATTCTGTACTTTTTGCAGAAGGGAGGTTTAACTGTAGAGGTGCTTTTATAGGGGCGAAAAAACGCGGTAAAGTTAGAGGCTTTGATAAATAGGTGCCGACAATGTCAAGGGTGTTTCTTTGTCGGTTAAAGGGGAATCCTATTTGCCACGTATGACATTAGCTTTGTATTGCCCAATGAAAACGAAGTACTCTTTGCAACGAGAGAAGTAGGTGTCTGCCCACCAGTGGGGTGGGGAGAGTTATTAAGAAAAACTTTGGGTGCTTTTCCTGCTTGAATGGAAAAGATGTGCACTGTTTCTTTTCGGATAAAAAGGAATCCTATTTGCCACGTATGATATTAAGTTTTTTAATTGTCGTATAGGGGTGAGGTTTTTCTTTTACATTAAAAAATAAGAAAAAACAGTTTCTAACGGTTTGCTTTGAGATTAATAAAAAAAATTAAAAAATATTGATAATTTAAAAATAAATGGTGTATAAAAGATATGGTTTTTTGAAATTAATAAATTAAAAAAAAATATTTACAATTAAAAATTAAAAGAACATAGATTTGTCTTAATGTTGGATATCCAATTCTAGGGTTGTTTTTATTTCAAAAGAGGTAGTTTAGATGAAGATCATAAGTGCATTTAGGGTTTTCACAAGCGTTGGTTAGTGAAGCTATGTATCCAAGTCACAAGGATTGGGGTTTAGTTGTAAAGGCACGAATAGTGACAATGGAGGATGAAGTGATTGATTACTCAACTAACATCACTGAGGATCAGCGAATTTGGGCAACATCCTGATTTGGTCTACATGTCATTTTAACCGGGTCATAGAAGAGGAGGTCGGAGGGGTCGCTCCCACTAGAGGAGGACACACTGGACATTCTGGGAGAGTTGGCTTGGGGCTTAGCCATTGGTAGCACCCAAGGTGGACTATGGATGGAGGTGAGGGTGACATACAGAGGTGGAGAGTATCATGAGATCCATAATGATGCATTTGTTATCCCACTTGCGATGTACGAGAATTTGGANTGGCCCGCCGATGGTCTGGATGCCTATGCGATGCCAACGCCGGCCAGCCAGATATCCAACGCAGAGAACAACAATGGAAAATGGGCCCGAGGAATGATACCTGCTAGGGTTTGTACCGATTGGCCTTTTGGCCACCGTACTAACTTCTCCACGGATTCTGTACTTTTTGCAGAAGGGAGGTTTAACTGTAGAGGTGCTTTTATAGGGGCGAAAAAACGCGGTAAAGTTAGAGGCTTTGATAAATAGGTGCCGACAATGTCAAGGGTGTTTCTTTGTCGGTTAAAGGGGAATCCTATTTGCCACGTATGACATTAGCTTTGTATTGCCCAATGAAAACGAAGTACTCTTTGCAACGAGAGAAGTAGGTGTCTGCCCACCAGTGGGGTGGGGAGAGTTATTAAGAAAAACTTAGGGTGCTTTTCCTGCTTGAATGGAAAAGATGTGCACTGTTTCTTTTCGGATAAAAAGGAATCCTATTTGCCACGTATGATATTAAGTTTTTTAATTGTCTTATAAGGGTGAGGTTTTTCTTTTACATTAAAAAATAAGAAAAAACAGTTTCTAACGGTTTGCTTTGAGATTAATAAAAAAAAATAAAAAATATTTATAATTTAAAAATAAATGGTGTATAAAAGATATGGTTTTTTGAGATTAATAAATTAAAAAAATATATTTACAAATAAAAAATAAATGATCATAGATTTGTCTTAATGTTGAATATCCAACTCTAAGGTTGTTTTTATTTCAAAAGAGGTAGTTTAGATGAAGACCATAAGTGCATTTAGGGTTTTCACAAGTGTTGGTTAGCGAAGCTATGTATCCAAGTCACAAGGACTGGGGTTTAGTTGTAAAGGCACGAATGGTGACAATGGAGGATGAAGTGATTGATTACTCAACTAACTCCACTAAGGATCAACAAATTTGGGCAACATCCTGATTTGGTCTACATGTCATTTTAACTGGGTCATAGAAGAAGAGGTCGGAGGGGTTGCTCCCATTGGAGGAGGACACACTGGACATTCTGGGAGAGTTGGCTTGGGGCTTAGCCATTGGTGGCACCCAAGGTGGACTATGGATGGAGGTGAGGGTGACATACAGAGGTGGAGAGCATCATGGATCCATAATGATGCACTTGTTATCCCACTTGCGATGTACGAGGATTTGGATCCAGTAGATCACCAACAGACTATCTGTAGCATTGACAGTGATGGAGTCATTAAGCGAGTAAAGGACAGTGATGGAACGTTTACTTCCTCGCCTATTTTCTATGGGGATTTTGAACTACACCTCTAACTTGGTTGGGAATGCAAACGTCGGCAAGAGACAAGGTCTGTTGGAAAGCACTTGGACATTAACCTAATAAGTGGCTTGACTACTATGGATGTAAGGGGCCTAAGGAAACCCTCGCTAGAAAGAGAACGGAAAACCAAAAGCAGGAAATGCATTAGGAAAATGCCCAAGGCAAGAAGTATAAATTTAGGTTCCAAAACTAGGTTAAATGATGTAATGGAACTAGAAGAAATTGGTAGTAATGGATCGTTTTCCAAGAAAGAAGATGTCATGTGAGTGTTTAAAGGACTAGATGGGGTTAAATTTTGAACCTTTGGTGGGTTATGTGCCTTGCATAATGACGTTGACAAAGGGATGGTTGGTCTGGGTTTCTAATTCAGCTGGAGAGGTGAATATGGTATTGTAGAGTAGGTGGAAATGGGGTTACCAAAATCTTTTCTTGAAGAAGTGGCATATCAACTTCGATGATAGAATGACTCAAGTGGACATACTTCCAGTATGGATTCCAATACTCGGTCTACCTCTTGTTTTATGGTCAACGGATGTATATGTAGAAATAGGAAACTCCCTTGGCTCATATTAAGACGTTGATTTATCTTTTTGGGATATTGGATACTTTGAGATGGCCAGAGTATTGATGGGTCTAGAAACTAGCAAAGGCATGGCAGAGGATTTGGTTATTTAGAGAGGTAAAAAACAATGTTATTAATTAACTCTTGATTGTGAAGGTATACCCTCCAGATGTGGCCAATGTCACAATTATGGCATTTAGTAGTGGATTATAATTACCATACGCAAAGGAAGGTATGGGCTCAAGGGAAGCAGCCTCAGGTATTGGGGGTGGAACTATCAAAATCACCTCAAATCACTCGAAGGGCGGAGATTATAACTGAAAATAGGCTTGGAAGGACCCTCAAACAAGATATGGGAACCAGCGATGCATCCTTTGGCATCGGGTCTCCACAAGGAACAAAACTTGGATTCCATCAGTGATAACAAGGACTACATGCCTCTCATGGGTAAGTCCCCACAATTATCTTCCCCTTATAAAAGGAAATCTTCAGAAAAATTGGTTTTGGGAACTTGGGGGTTTGAGGAAGAAACAAAAAGATTGGATTCTATGATTTAATTTATGCCTAGTCGTTCAGGCATTAACAAAACTATGTCCTCAACACTTATCCCTCTACCTATAATTGAGAAGGCCTTAGTAGAAGAAGAAACTCGGGTGGGGACTCCTGAAAACCCAAGTTAGAATCTGAGCCTAGGGGATCCTTGTGGGACTCTATACACTTGGAATCTACAAAGTATAACCTCTAATCCATAAGCAAAGGAATATTATACTTCCTTGGGAAGGTGGTAGGGGGTTAGGTTTCTTTAATGAAAAAAACTAGAGGCCAACCCAGAGAGGGTGAAAGTCTCATATGTCCATGGAACAGAAACAAGCATCTTCAGAGGTTAGATGTGGGAAACAATTATCTCTAACTAGGGCTCTTAGAGCATATTCCCCATGTGAGGGGCTTAAATAATCTTCCTAGCCCTCAATTGTTGAGGGTTGGCCAATCCCTCAAATAAATTGGCCATCAAGAGGATTATAGAGACAGTAAAACCTTCCATTATCCTCCTACAAGAGATAATGGTGGATGGGGAAAAAGTAATTTAGGAACTCTCAAAATTTATGATCGAGTGAGAGTTCAATTGCATTGATGTTATTGGGAGATCTGGTGGGAATATAACCGTATGGTATACATCTTCATGTACCCTATCTAACTCTTGGTCCTTTCCTACAAGTCTAAGGGTAGCCTTATTCTCAATGGATATGGAGAAGGAAATCTTTGTCCTAAATGTTTGTGGTCCCTACTCTGAGAGGGTGGAATATTGGGACAAATTATATAATGTGGAATGTGTTTAGAGTGGCCTTGTGGCGATAGAGGGAGACCTCAACTTTACATTAGGAGCTTCAAAAATTTAGGGACCTACTACTCACATGGACTGTCTCTCGGGACATTTTATTAGAAAGCTAGAAGCAATATATCTGCTAAACATCGAACCAACAAAACGAACTCCCACTTGGAGAAACAAGTGAATAGGGGAAGACAGAATAGCCAAGAGGATTGACTACGGTCTAACATTAGAAGGGTTTCTGGATTAAGTTATTCGAGTAAGAAAATGTGTAGCCTCGGGAGGGTACTCAAACCATAATCTTGTTGTGTTAGAAGTGGCCCCTGCCCATGAAAAAACACCCAATCCCTTCAAGTTGAATCTAGAACGGTTGAAGATGGAAAAGTTTGTTAAAAATATCAAGGATTCTGAGAAGCCCTTTGATGAACACCTTAGAGAGTGTGCCCTAATATAGTTTCAACAAAATATGAAAGAGGCAAAGAAGGTAGTAGCCCAATGGGATAAGGACAAAATACGAAAAGATGATAGGCTCCTTAAAGAAGCGGAAGAAGGTATGGAGACCTTGTATAATAGTGAGGGGTTTGGATACTCAACCACGACACAACAATTAGAAGCAAAGCAATTGGAAGAAAAAAAGAGGAATACCTTCCTAGAGAAAGAGAAGGAATGGAGTCTCAAGAGAAGGGTCATTTGGCTTCAAGTAGGTAATGAAAGCTCTAAGTTCTTTCATCGATATGCAAAAGGCAGAAAAAATATAAACTCTCTTTAGAAGGTTGACAAAGAAAACAATAGGTGGGAAAAAAAATTTCAAGACATAGCAGATGAGGAAGTTAACTATCTCTCTGATGTCTTCAAAGAGGACTCTAGGGACACTAATGTTGAAGTGATAAGACTCTCCAATTATTTTCCCATTTTTGTAAAAAATGAGGACAACTTGGATTTGATGAAAGAAGTGGGGAAAGATGAATTGCTCCAAACTTTACAAAGTTTCCAAAGGGATAAATCCCTGGGCATGATGGCCTACCTATGGAATTCTTCCTATGATGCTATGAATTCATTGAAGAATATCTGAGGGTGGTGGACACTGTTATCCCCATTTTGTGGCTAACTAAGGAGATTATGTCTCGAGGCCCTCGGGTTGCAGATATGGAGTGTCGAGAGACTACATGACCATCATTACCCTTTGAACATATGGAAAACCCACTCACCAACACAGATGGTCACATATTTGCAGATGGAATCCACCACACCAGTTGGCTTCTGGAAGGTAGTGGGCCTTGCTCCATGAGGTACAAGTCAATATTATGGTGGGCATCATTTCAATATTTAATCCAGTTGAGTATGTTGTATTTTAGATTGCTCTAGATTTCATGATATATGCATGGAAATTATTCCTTTTGTCCTTCTTCACCTTGGCGGTTGACAATGTGCCCTAGTACATGGTTTTCCTTGGGGATGGGTTTGCTACTAGGAACTCCCTTAATGAGCCACCGTATCGTTCCCAACCATACTTACCACTTTCCATCATTGTTCCCCTCCATTTCCTTATCTCTTGGGATTTTAGGGTGTATTGACCCAAGAGGGGGTTGTCCCTCATTCTATGGGAAGAAGGCGATGAAGTCCCAGAGGAGTTGATGTTGGGTAAAAGATAAAATCATTGCATAAACCTTCAACATGCTTTGCCCGGGTATCACCCAAAAAAGCAATGAAACGCTTATCTTTGAGTAAAGGGGACCAACAATATAATAAAGAATGCTCAAAGGGTTAGTTGAAGGATAGGAGTTATCATCATGAGCCTACCTAAGACGTCCATGAATATCTAGTGGTATGACATTGTCATCATCTGGTCACCAAACCAGGGCAATGGCTCTTAGTTGCATGGTTGAGAGAAAGAGGGTCTCATCATGAGCCAACCTTCTCATTCCCACTAGGTGTTTGTGGGTGGCATTGCCATCATCTGGTCACCATGCCAGGGCAATGACCTTCAACCTCTCCTTATCATAGATTATTTTAAGGGATACATTTCGCAAATGGGCTAATTTTCCATGGTTTTCCCCAAAAAATGATTCACCAATTTCCATTTTTTTCTAAAAACGGTTTGCCCAAATTCCAAAGAATTCAATTATTTTACCTTAAAAATCGCCAAAAATTATAGAAACTATATAAAATCCTTAGAAATTTGAATATTTTTACAAAACTATCGCCAAACATTTTACATTTTGCATATTAAGGACTAGTAAGATTAGCCTAGGTTTCTACATTTTAATATAAATGTCCATCCTTAAAATAATTCTTTCTCCTTATGCTATATTGAAAGAAAACAAAGAAAGAAAGATAAAAGGCAATTGACAAGCTTGGAAAAATGCATTGCGGACGAAGGAACTACACACCCTCTACAAAGGCACTCATGAATGAGACACTAAGACCCCTTGTATGCCATGAGCCCTATGCCCAATGAGTCTTGACCTTAACCACTTCATCCACTTTACATGGCTTAGAGAGGAATCTCTTGGAAACTCTCCTTGACCTAGGGAAAGATCTACTCAATAGGACACCTCGTCAACCCTCCCATATTTAAGGTTGACAAGTCGCATAGTGTCTTTGAGCAATTAATTGTTTGATATAGTGATCTTTCATGCACATGCTTAGATGGCTTATTTATTGATTGGATTCATTTATCATGATGTTATGACTTGACATCCTTGGAGGGCGTGCTCATTTGTCTTTGTAGGACCTAGTTGGTGGATAGTTTTGATAGAACAAGCCTAGATTGGGCTTCCATGGGGCTACAAGCACACAGGTTGGATGCCAAGGGCCCACATGCCGAATGAGAAAGATCATACTTGGAAGGCCTTGATCATGACTTGGACGACATAGATCAACCCCCCTCACTTGCCAAATGATTTGCCTAGGAGGGGAAAAACATCCTCTTTTTGAGTTTGACGTTGTGTTTGGGGGGCTAGGGCATGGTGGTGAGATGATATGCATTGGCACTTGGATGTTTTGAGGTGTTTGAGGCTTTGACCATGAAAGAATACATTTGTATGCTTCACACATGGCTTTGGGAAGCCTTGCTACCCTCCTACATCACCAACGACCTTCTCCTAGTGCCAAAACCTCCCCTAAAGGGGTGATGTCCATGCAAATTAGGGTTTTATTTGTGAAAAAGTCAAATTTTAATGAATTGTTTAATATTACTTTGTTAAAGGAGGCAAGATTAGGGTTGTTGACCCCTAGTCTTGTGATTTACCCCTTAATTTGTGGACAAGTCACCTTGGTGAGATTTGTATAAACAAGAGATCATAAGATCTCATTTTAACAT
>JZKD02S1592860.1:54283-73094 GCA_000966675.3 Picea glauca
AACCTTCCATTATCCTCCTACAAGAGATAATGGTGGATGGGGAAAAAGTAATTTAGGAACTCTCAAAATTTATGATCGAGTGAGAGTTCAATTGCATTGATGTTATTGGGAGATCCGGTGGGAATATAACCGTATGGTATACATCTTCATGTACCCTATCTAACTCTTGGCCCTTTCCTACAGGTCTAAGGGTAGCCTTACTCTCAATGGATATGGGGAAGGAAATCTTTGTCCTAAATGTTTGTGGTCCCTACTTTGAGAGGGTGGAGTATTGGGACAAATTATACAATGTGGAATGTGTTTAGAGTGGCCTTGTGGCGATAGAGGGAGACCTCAACTTTACATTAGGAGCTTCTAAAATTTAGGGACCTACTGCTCACATGGACTATCTCTCAGGACATTTTATTAGAAAGCTAGAAGCAATATATATGCTAGACATCGAACCAACAAAACTAACTCCCACTTGGAGAAACAAGTGAATAGGGGAAGACAGAATAGCCAAGAGGATTGACTATGGTCTAACATTAGAAGGGTTTTTGGATTAAGTTATTCGAGTAAGAAAATGTGTAGCCTCGGGAGGGTACTCAAACCATAATCTCGTTGTGTTAGAAGTGGCCCCTGCCCATGAAAAACCACCCAATCCCTTCAAGTTGAATCTAGAACAGTTGAAGATGGAAAAGTTTGTTAAAAATGTCAAGGATTCTGAGAAGCCCTTTGATGAACACCTTAGAGAGTGTGCCCCAATACAATTTCAACAAAATATGAAAGAGGCAAAGAAGGTAGTAGCCCAATGGGATAAGGAGAAAATACGAAAAGATGATAGGCTCCTTAAAGAAGCGGAAGAAGGTATGGAGACCTTGTATAATAGTGAGGGGTTTGGATACTCGACCGCGACACAACAATTAGAAGCAAAGCAATTGGAAGAAAAAAAGAGGAACACCTCCCTAGAGAAAGAGAAGGAATGGAGTCTCAAGAGTAGGGTCATTTGGCTTCAAGTAGGTAATGAAAGCTCTAAGTTCTTTCATCGATATGCAAAAGGCAAAAAAAATATAAACTCTCTTTAGAAGATTGACAAAGAAAACAATAGGTGGGAAACAAATTTTCAAGACATAGCAGATGAGGGAGTTAACTATCTCTCTGATGTCTTCAAAGAGGACTCTAGGGACACTATTGTTGAAGTGATAAGACTCTCCAATTATTTTCCCATTTTTGTAAAAAATGAGGACAACTTGGATTTGATGAAAGAAGTGGGGAAAGATGAATTGCTCCAAACTTTACGAAGTTTCCAAAGGGATAAATCCCTGGGCATGATGGCCTACCTATGGAATTCTTCCTATGATGCTATGAATTCATTGAAGAATATTTGAGGGTGGTGGAGACTGTTATCCCCATTTTGTGGATAACTAAGGAGATTATGTCTCGAGGCCCTCGGGTTGCAGATATGGAGTGTCAAGAGACTACATGACCATCATTACCCTTTGAACGTATGGAAAACCCACTCACCACCACAGATGGTCACATATTTGCAGATGGAATCCACCACACCAGCTGGCTTCCGGAAGGTAGTGGGCCTTACTCCATGAGGTACAAGTCAATATTATGGTGAGCATCATTTCAATATTTAATCCAGTTGAGTATGTTGTATCTTAGATTGCTCTAGATTTCATGATATATGCATGGAAATTATGCCTTTTTCCCTACTTCACCTTGGCGGTTGACATTGTGCCCTAGTACATGGTTTTCCTTGGGGATGGGTTTGCTACTGGGAACTACCTTAATGAGCCATTGTACCGTTCCCGTCCATACTTACCACTTTCCATCATTGTTCCCCTCCATTTCCTTATCTCTTTGGATTTTAGGGTGTATTGACCCAAGAGGGGGTTGTCCCTCATTCTATGGGAAGAAGGCATTGAAGTCCCAGAGGGGTTGATGTTGGGTAAAAGATAAAATCCTTGCATAAACCTTCCACATGCTTTGCCTAGGTATCACCCAAAAAAGCAATGAAACGCTTATCTTTGAGTAAAGGGGACCAACAATATAATAAAGAATGCTTAAAGGGTTAGTTGAAGGATAGGAGTTCTCATCATGAGCCGAACTAACACGTCCATGAATATCTAGTGGTATGACATTGTCATCATCTGGTCACCAAACCAGGGCAATGGCTCTTAGTTGCATGGCTAAGAGAAAGAGGGTCTCATCATGAGCCAACCTTCTCATTCCCACTAGGTGTTTGTGGGTGACATTGCCATCATTTGGTCACCATGCCAGGGCAATGACCTTCAACCTCTCCTTATCATAGATTATTTTAAGGGATACATTTCGCAAATGAGCTAATTTTCCATGGTTTTCCCCAAAAAAAGATTCGCCAATTTCCATTTTTTCTAAAAACGGTTCGCCCAGATTCCATAGAATTCAATTATTTTACCTTCAAAATCGCCAAAATTTTATAGAAACTATATAAAATCCTTAGAAAATTGAATATTTTTACAAAACTATTGCCAAACATTTTACATTTTGCATATTAAGGACTAGTAAGATTAGCCTAGGTTTCTACATTTTAATATAAACGTCCATCCTTAAAATAATTCTTGCTCCTTATGCTATTTTGAAAGAAAACAAAGAAAGAAAGATAAAAGGCAATTGACGGGCTTGGAAAAATGCATTGCGGACGAAGGAACTACACACCCTCTACAAAGGCACTCATGAATGAGACACTATGACCCCTTGTATGTCATGAGCCCTATGCCCAATGAGTCTTGACCTTAACCACTTCATCCACTTTACATGGCTTAGAGAGGAATCTCTTGGAAACTCTCCTTGACCTAGGGAAAGATCTACCCAATAGGACACCTCGTCAACCCTCCCATATTTAACCTTGACAAGTCGCATAGTGTCTTTGAGAAATTAATTGTTTGATATAGTGATCTTTAATGCACATGCTTAGATGGCTTATTTATTGATTGGATTCATTTATCATGATGTTATAACTTGACATCCTTGGAGGGTGTGCTCATTTGTCTTTGTAGGACCTAGTTGGTGGACAATTTTGAGAGAACAAGCCTAGCTTGGGCTTCCATGGAGCTACAAGCACACAGGTTGGATGCCAAGGGCCCGCATGCCAAATGAGAAAGATCATACTTGGAAGGCCTTGATCATGACTTGGACGACATAGATCAACTCTCACTTGCCAAATGATTTGCCCAGGAGAGGAAAAACATCCTCTTTTTGAGCTTAACCTTGTGTTTAGGGGTCTAGGGCATGGTGGTGAGATGATATGCATTGGCACTTGGACGTTTTAAGGTGTTTGAGGCTTTGACCATGAAAGAATACATTTGTATGCTTGACACATGGCTTTGGGAAGCCTTGCTACCCTCCTACATCACCAACGACCTTCTCCTAGTGCCAAAACCTCCCCTAAAGGGGTGATATCCATGCAAATTAGGGTTGTATTTGTGAAAAAGTCAAATTTTAATGAATTGTTTAATATTACTTTGTTAAAGGGGGCAAGATTAGGGTTGTTGACCCCTAGTCTTGTGATTTACCCCTTAATTTGTGGACAAGTCACCTTGATGACATTTGTATAAACAAGAGATCATAAGATCTCATTTTAACATAACTCTCCCTCATTGTGAGAGGACTTGGTCTAAAATTTTTGCTACACTTGGCTCTTTTTATCTCTTGTGCACTTGTTTATGGCTATATTAATGAATGGTTGATGGAGAAGTCTAACGCTAGCCTTCGATGATGTTTTCTAGCTCTTATGGTGGATTATCTTGGCATTTCTCTTGATCTTGGTATGGTCTTTTACTATTATGCTATCATTTTTTTAAGTCAAGTATTGTTATGTTAGGTGCTAGGTGGGAAGTATAAGGGCATACACCCCCACCATAGTCTTCATCATTTTATGCTTCATCTCATTGATTACACTAGGGTTTGCTAAGAGAAGTATAAGGTCATACACCCTCGTAGCTTAAACCCTAGCTAGAGAAACCTACTTTGGGAAGTAAAAGGGATTACACCCCCAAGGAGGTAGCTTCTCTAGATCTTTGTTTATTTGACTCCATTAACCGAATAGTAAAGGCACTAGTCATATACTTTTGCATTAGAGATATAAAATCATTGCCTTGGGAAATGCAATTTTTGATCTTTTGAAAAGTTTCTTGCTTGAAGTTGATTTGCCTCATTGAGAGGAGTCTTCCCCCACTAGGGCATCCCCTCTCTCCCACTATTCTAAGTGTTGTTACAAACTTTAACCTACAACCATTAGGGATGCAAAACCCTAGTTGCTAACACTCTCATAACTCCTAAACTAACCCTAGACTAACTCCTAAATTTTGCTCACTTACTCTACTAGCTAGGGCACATCTTTTGGGCTAGTTCTTGGCACTTTTCCATGATTGATTTTTTTGTTGCATGCCATTGAATGCTACATCCATAAAAGGCAGCAATTTTATGCAGAAAACACATGTTTACAATAGTCATCTTCTCTTGCTTCTTAAGTGCCATCTTTCATCCTATATTCATTGCTAATCTTGATGTTGATTTACTTAACTAGTTTAGATCTTTGTATGCTTATTTAGATGTTTTATTTACCAATATAAACTGTCATTTACTACTACAAATTAGGGACAAAAAGATTAACTTGTTGATCCAACTAACATATATCATTGTAATGTGTCTTTTCTTGTGTCTCGGGCAGGTACAATCATCTAGAGAAGTATTATACCTGTGGGGAAAAAATTACTTGACTTACAAGGCATATCTTCCCACATTTCATCCCACTTAGACTTGACCTCTAGGGGCTTCACTTCCTCTTATATCCATCTCCATCTCCATACCCCTAGGGTCACCAGGATCGCCTCCCTAGAGTGACCTAGTCACCCTTGAAGTGTGGGACCTAAATCAAGGTGACATTGGGTGTAGGATTCCCAAGTTGTAGCACTTGCTTTGTGGTTGGATCGGGATTTTCCCAACCTAAAACTTGCGCTATAACATTTTTGTGTCATTGTCGGGGAAGATTTTGAATCTTCCTCATACCCTAACAACACTTTGGTAATCTATCCCAAAGCCTTTCCCTTATCTTTTCTAGCGACTCCACCCAAGGGACGTTCCCTTTCCACCTTTCTTGATGAGTTCATCTTGAAACTCATCTGGAAACTCCACCTTCCCAGAACCCACTTTTCCCTTATCCTTTTCCATCCTTTGGTGAGCCTTGAGCTCATCTAGCGACTCCATTGAGGTATTACCCTAAGTAATGGAACCATGGCCTCATGGGACTTACCATGGGAATTCCATAAGGTTTATCCTTCTCTTGATGTTTAGAATGTCCTTGGCTATCCAAATCATTGTCCAATAGAATGGAGAGAAAATTTTCCCAAATTTGACAGTGATCCAGCTCTAGCAGTCACCCATGTTGCCAATTATATGAAGTATGTTTAAAGCCTAGATGTGCTACATGAGGATGTGCTAATGAAATTTTTTGTATCTTCACTGGAATCAAGTCAAAAATATTGGCTTGCACACTCATGTGATCCAAAGAGTATCCCTTCTTCTACAAATCTCATTGAAGAATTTCTCAAGCATTATCAGCCATCTACTCAAAGTTTGCAAGATGCTTTCCAAGAGCTCAAACACACTCTTTGTAGAGAAGGTTTTCCAATCGATGATGAGATAATAGATGAAGAAAATCTTGAAGAAGATATCAATGAAGAAGATCTAGATGAGACATATGATTAAGATGAAGTATATGCTCTTCCACTTGATGAGGACATCTAGACCTCTACTCCTCCTGCACATCAAGAAGAGAAAATGATAAGTTATAATCCTTTTGAAAATTTTGATGGTGCATTGTTCCATGACTGTGGAAATGAAGAAAACTACCAAAAGGATCTCGATGAAGTTTCTCTTGCAGAAGGCCTAAACGAGACTTTGTTATCTACTTTCCCTTTTGAAGAAAATGAAGTCATCCAGTCTTGTGAGGAAGTGATCAGCTCCTATGATGCAGATGATTTCATGGAACAACCCTCGGATATAGTTAGTGAACACATTGATGATTTCATACAGGTTGGGAGACATAGATGGGATGTGGGTTGCTTCATCATTGATAGAAATCTCATTTATGACATTGAGGGTAGCTCTCAAACAGAAGGGGTTGAAATGTCATCTTCAGAGGATTGGCCTCCATGCATGTATGATTCAGATATTTGGCATCCTATTGATGACATGGTTGCAGATTTGTTCTACCCTTTTAAGGATGACTTGTTGTAACATGATATTCATTCATCCTTTAATACATACCATTTTGAGGATGCATATTTGATTTATGAGGATTCTCATCCATTGTGCTCAGATTTCGAGGAATACCAGGACGTGGCCACTTCAGAGAAATTAGAGGTTTGTTATTCAAAGAGGAAGTATTTTCATATTGGATATTTTCATGCAGATTCCCAGGGGAAGAGGCGGTGTCTTTCTACACCTGAGACTATTCCTTACCTCTTACCCTCTTCTCCAAGAGACCATGCAATATTCATCTGATCTTTCATTTCCTCTTAGTTCTCGATGAGCAGTGAGTCTTTATGCGCAGGTGAAGATGAGCCTTCATCTACATATAGTAGCCCCCTTCAGAGATGGATTGATCAATCTTGTGGCTACACTTTCAGGTAGGATGATCAGGTTGATGCTTTCTCTTTCCAGCAGGATTTCCTCCCTCCCACCCATCTTCATGAGTTTTATTTCATGATCGATTATATGTGTGTTTATACTCATGATTATTATGTGCTTGACTTATCTGTTGTATTATATGATAAGAACAGGAGGATATACTTTGATGAGGTGGTCAAATGGTTGCATTGGTTGTATGACTTCCCCTGACATCATCCAACACGTGATATTTAGGGCCCCGAGGCCCAGGTAAGTAGGTAAGTCATTTTTTATTCCCTGCATTTGCATATTGATTTCTCATATTAGTTTAGATGCATTTCATTTTTATTTTGCTCTACTTTCATATTGATTTCATCCTTAGTTTAGAAATTTTTGAAAAAATGTCAAAATTTTCTTTTTTTGGCTTAGTTGGTTTTGATTGTGATCATATAAGAACAAGGATGAGTAGGCCATCCTGCACTTGACAGTTTGATTTTTCCTTGCACGCATATGTCTACCAGGAGATGTTGTGGTTCTCATGCACTCTACGACGAGCACATGTCCCCAAGTAGGAGCCAAATGTTATCCCCATTTTGTCAATAACTAAGGAGATTATGTCTCGAGACCCTCAGGTTGCAATATGGAGTGTCGATAGACTACATGACCAGCAGTACCCTTTTCACATATGGAAAACCCACTCACCACCACAAATGGTCATAGATTTGCAGATGGCATCCACCACACCAGCTGGTTTCTGGAAGGCAATGGGCCTTGCTCCATGAGGTGCAAGTCAGTGTTATGGTGAGCATAATTTCAATATTTAATCCAATTGAGTATGTTGTATCTTAGATTGCTCTAGATTTCATGATATATGTTTGGACATTATGTCTTTTTCCCTGCTTGACCTTGGTGGTTGACATTGTACCCTAGTAAGTGGTTTTTCTTGGGGATGGGTTTTCTACTGGGAACTCCCTTAATGAGCCATCATACCATTCCCGAACATACTTACCACTTTCCATCATCGTTCCCCTCCATTTCCTTATATCTTGGGATTTTATGGTGTATTTACCCAAGAAGGGGTTGTCCCTCATTCTATGATCCGAAATATATTTGCAGAATGAAATGAATATATATTATTATCAAAATATGCTTAACACAGAATAACATATATACAGTGAAATTGGTTTCTATTCAATAAGGAAATAAGTTGAAACTGTAAAATGCAGCAGAAACAAGCTTGTTAGAATGGTGGCAGCTTATCTCTGAGAAGAGATGTGACGATTGCACTCATTTGCAAGAAGATGATTACAATGAGGATCTGAATTCATTTTCACCATAAAAAAGAATGTAAAAAACCCTAGACATCCAAAAAACCTAACCCTAGGAGATGAAGCGCCAAAAGTCATGTGGGCCCCGTTTGTGTAAGTTAGTACATCAACTTCTCAGGGTCGTAACTTTTGCATATGATCTTTGTTTTAAGCACACGATAGACCTTTGGAAAGATCTATCTGAGGACTACACATTTTGTTGCTATCTTTACAAGGTCATTCTAATTGTGGCGAGCCCTAAAAAACGTTTTTTAGAGCCTCAAAATGGCCCCGCAAGTCAGGGACCCGAAAACTAGGAAAAAAACTGCCAAATTGGAAAACTACCAAAATGAGCTAGTTGGAATAGGTGGGAGGCCATTGACATCCATCTGGATCAATCCTCCCCCCTTAGAAATCAATGTTCTCCATTTCGTTGAGTTCCCCCATGAGATGAGGAAATTTCTGCTGAATTTGGCCCCGGGTGAGCCACTTGCCTTGGTGCAAGAGTTGCCATGCTTTGACAACTCGATAAACTTGAATCCTTTGTTGGTGAGTGCCCTTTATCTGTTTGTCCACAATATGATCAATTGATACCTATTGTATGCAGTCGGGGTTGAGATCTATTGGTGTAATTTGTTCTACTATCTCTGAGGTGTCCAATAATGGTGGGAAATACGGTCGAAGGATATCCACGTTGAACACTGAGTGCAAGCCAAGGAAAGGAGGAATGTTGAGCTCAAAAGAATTATCACCCACAACCTTGGTGATGTTTTATGACCCATAACTGAGTGGGCGAAGCTTCCGATGGGGTCTTATAAGACACTCTTTCTGCAAGTGCAACCAAACTTTGTCACCCACCTGAAACTTATGTGGCACCCAGTGTTGATCATGGCGTTGCTTGTACGTGTTATTAGAATTTTGTAGGATATCCTGAACCTGTTGGTGGATGTGCTAGATCCGATCAATGAACTGGGTGGTTTTATCAACTTCAGTTGGAGCAGGATATGAGTCGACCGAGGTGACCACAAGGGGTAGTGCAACATATATGGGACGCAATGGTTGGAATCCCAACCCCACCTGAAAGGTGTTGTGGTTGGTTGAGTTATGAAGGGCTCGGTTGTAGCTATGTTGAACATAGGGGATACTCTCATACCATGTGTGAGGGTGCTTGGAATTATACATGCATACGATATGCACGATCATTCGATTTACAACCTCGGTTTGGCCATCTGTCTGGGGGTGGAAGGTCGTGGATTTGGTAAGCTTGGTGTCTAGTAGTGATCAGAGGCTTGACCATAATTTGTTGATAAATCGACTATCCCGATCTAAGACAATGGTTTTTTGGATTCCAAAATGTACCTAGAATCGTTCAAAGAAGAGCTTGGCAGTGGCCTCTGTTGTGATGCTCTTTTTGCAGGCGGCTAGAATCACCATCTTAGAAAAGCGATCCAAAACCACAAAAACACAGTCATTGCCCCGCTTGGTGGATGGGATGCCCAACATGTAGTACATTGAGATGGATTTCCATGGCCCGTTAGGAGTAGGCAGAGGGGTGTACAATCCCTATTTCTTAGTGGTCGGTTTGGCAATCGCGCAGGCAGTGCAGGACCTAATATACTTGCTAACCTCATGTCGAAGTTTCAGCCAATAGAAATGTTTTTGCAGCATTGCCACTGTATTTTCGACACCGAAGTGCCCGGCCACCCAACTATAGTGGGATTCCCATATTAGTTTCACTCGCTCCCTTGATGGAACGCAGATATGGCCCAGACAACACAACAACCCGTCCTAAGATGGAAATTAGCAATAACTGTGTTTGTGCCCAACATTTGGTAGGTGGTGGAAAAGTCTAGGTCTGTCTCATAGAGTTGGGGGCATCTAGAGGTCTCATGTCCAGAAGAATCTAGCATCGTGGTGAGTGTCGCGACTGGCGGCCTGTTGAGGCAATTAGCAACACAGTTGGTGCTTCCCGTTTTATACTTGATGTTGAGGTGGAATTGTTGCAAGTACATGGACCACTTATGATGGCAGTCATTCTGCAATTTGTCTTGTGTTTGCATGAACTATAGTGGCTTATGATCAGTGTGGATGATTGTCTCCTTCCCAAGAATGTAATGTCTCCACCGATGGCAGACTTGCACAATTGAGTACATTTCTTTGTTGTAAGTAGGGTACTTATAGGCAACATCTGATAGTGTCTCACTATGATAGGCCACGGGGTGGTTGTGCTGAGTGAGAACGACACCCACATCATAGTCTGAAGCATCTATCTTGATCTCAAAGGGTTGTTGCAGGTCCGGTAGTGAAATACTGGGGCTGAGCACAAGTGTTGCTTCAAATCATCGAACGCTTGTTGTTAGTATTGGCCTCACACAAATTTTGCCTTACCACCACCCCTGGTTAGTTGGCTGAGGGCCCATGCAATATGGGATAATCCCAACACGAACCTATGGTAGAAATTGCCAAGGCCCAAGAAGCTTCAAAGCTCAGTGAGTGTGGTTGGGGTTGGCGAGTCACGGATGACTTGGATTTTGGCTGGATCCACATGTAAGTCATGATGATCAACGATGTATCCCAAGTAGTGAACCATATCCATGTCGAAGGAGCATTTTTCCAAGTTGGCGTTGATCTGGTGTTGTCGTAAGGTGTACAAAACCTGTTGAATATGTTGCAAGTGTTATGCCAAAGTCTTGATGTAAATGAGGATGTCATCCAGATACACCACTAAAAAAGTATTGGTGAATGGTCGTAGGATATCGTCCATCATCCTCTTGAAAGTGGTTGGAGCATTTTCAAACCAAAGGGCATGACCAACCATTCAAAAAGACCTTCCTTTGACTTGAAGGAGGTCTTCCATACATCTATATGTTCTATTGGGACCTGGTGGTAGATAGACTTCAGATCAATCTTACTGAAGTATTTGGCCTCTGTGAGTTGATCAAGGAGGTCGTCGATTCAGGGAATTGGGTACCGGTTTCTGACTACGATTTTATTCAGGGCCTGGTAACCAATGTAGAGTCGCTAGGTTCCATATTTCTTCTGTACCAGCACGATTGGGCGCCCGCAAGGTGATGGGCTAGGATAGATGTGCTCCTTTTGGAGCAGTTCTTGGATCTACTTCTTGATCTCCCCATTATCTAACACAGAGCTGTAGTAGACTGGCCCATTGGGAAGTGGTGCTTCAGGGGTCAGATCGATGGGGTGCTTGACCTGATAGTGCAGAGGTACCCTGGTGGGTGATGAGAAGATATCTTAGTATTCTTCCATGACCTTATCCACTTGCTTTTGTTGTGTGGAGAGGTTGGCCGCGGAGACCCTGGATGTGGTTGTGATATTTCACTCATTCTGAGAGTGAATCACGAAAAAGAAAAACTTCCCTGTCTGAGAGATAACCTTTTTGCATTGCTTGGCAGAGATCAAGGAAATAGCACTGGGTGGGATTGCCTCAGGTATCCTATACAATTTCTTGTTCAAAATAATAATAACACTACAAGGCCTAGACTCATATACAACATGGTGTTTCCATAAATATGGTTGGCCCAAAATAACATTAAAAACTTCGAGAGGGGAAACATCACACAATACCTCGTCTTTAAAGGGCTTGTTGGTTGACGCGGATGTCTCTTCCTTGGTCGAGCCATCTGATGGTGTAGGGTTGCGGGTGCGGCATTGTCGGTAGGGCAAGTCGCTTGACAACCTATGATGAGATGATGTTCTTCTAGCTACCGCTATCAATGATGAAGTGTAGCGGGGTACCCTTCACCCACATCTGTGAATGAAAAAGGCACTTGCCTTCCTATGGCTCATCTGGTTCACCGAGTTGGATCTTGGTGGTAGAAACGGTAGCACTGTATTTTGCGTCTATAATCTATCTCCCCCTTTATAGTTTTGAATCAGAGTTGTAACCCGCATTTGATTCAGAGGCTTTCACCTCAGCCACCAGTGACTGCTTTGAACGACAATCAACAGTGTTATGTCAAGGGATCTTATGGAAGTCGCACCACTTCCCGGTATCTTTCTTTGTCTTTTTGGTGTCCTTCTTTGCTTGTGGCCTGGACTGATTGTCCTAAGGTTTTCCATCTTTTCTCTATCCTTTGTTCTGTGGGTTGGGGCCTCCCTTTCCTGGCCTTTATTGTGAGGGGTTCCAAGGCCCAAATTTCCACATCTTTTGTTTGAGCTTTTGCTCGATTTTGACGGCATATCGGTAGGTCGCGCCCAAAGATGAGATGTCCAGAAACTCCATTTCAGCATGGATGTATCTATGCAAACTGCCGCGATACTTGAGAACAAGATTTTTCTCATAATATTTGATACCCATCTTGGTGCGCAAGGTATGGAAGATATTTGTGAACTCGGGCACTGCTTGGTCTCTTTCCTGCCACAACATGGTCCATTTTGTGTACAGGTCATCATCACTTCCAACAGGGTAGTATTGTTCCTTAATATCATCCCTGAAGGACTCCCAGGTGACTGCAACTGTAAATAATTAGGGTTCTTATGTTTCCTTTTTCTCACAAAAAGTTTCCCACCAATCTTTGACATGGGGGACGACTTTGAGGAGTGCAAAAGTAATCTTTTCTCTATTCGAGAAGTTATGGATAGAGAACTTCCCTTCTAGCAGATTCAACCATTTGTCTATCGTATCTGTGTCTATCTAACCTTCAAATATAGGAATATCAAAGTTGATTTGTACCTTGAAGGGGGCAACGCCTCCGTTTGAGGAAGATGTGTTGCATGTTGGTAGTCGTCGAAGGATTTGTGCAAAACTATCCATCATCTGCGTGAGAGCTTCCTCAAGAAACATTTTGAAGGGATCTCTTGTCTCATCGTCTTTCTTTTCTTCTGCCATGAGAGGTTGTTTGGGCGTGTGAGAGAATTTTTCCTCAAGAGAAACAAGCTCGAGACCTAATTCTTTGTACCATAACCTCGTTGGAGACATGCATTAAGAATGATAAGGAGCAAACTGCTTTGATACCACTCATCCAGAATATATTTGCAGAACGAAATGAATACAAATTATTATCAAAATATGCTTGACATGGAATAAAAAATATACAGTAAAACTGGTTTCTATTCAATAAGGAAATAAGTTGAAATTGTAAAATGCAGCGAAAACAAGCTTGCTAGAATGGTGGTGGCTTATCTCTGAGAAGAGATGTGACGGTTGCGCTCATTCGCAAGAAGATGATTATAATGAGGCTCTGAAGGCATTTTTACCATAAAAAAGAATGTCAAAAACCCTAGACATCCAAAAAACCTAACCCTAGGAGATGAAGCGCCAAAAGTCATGTGGGCCCCATTTGGGTAAGTTAGTACATCAACTTCCCGAGGTCGTAACTTTTGCATATGATCCACGTTTTAGGCGCACAATAGCATGTTGAAAAGGTCTTTTTGAGGACTACACATTTTTTTTCTATCTATCAAAGGTCGTTTCGACTGTGGCAAGCCCTAAAAAACGTTGTTTAGGGCCTCAAAATGACCCCGCAAGTCAGGGACCCGAAAACTAGGGAAAAAAAATGCCAAAATGAGCTAGTTGGAATAGGTGGGAGGCCACCAACACCCATATGGATCATTCTATGGGAAGAAGGGGTTTAATGCCTAGAGGGGTTGATGTTGGGTAAAACATAAAATCCTTGTATAAACCTTCCTGATGCTTCGCCCAAGGATCACCCAAGAAAGCAATGAAACACTTATCTTTGAGGAAAGGGGAGCCACAATATAATAAAGAATGCTTAAAGGGTTAGTTGAAGGATAGGAGGTCTCATCACGAGTGGACCTATCACGTCCATGAATATCTAGTGGTATGACATTGTCATCATCTGGTCACCAAACCAGGGAAATGGTTCTTAGTTGCATGGCTGAGAGAAAGGGGGTCTCATCATGAGCCAACCTTCTCATTTCCACTAGGTGTTTGTGGGTGGAATTGCCATCATATGGTCACCACACCAGGGTAGTGACCTTGAACCTCTCCTTATGCTATATTGAAATAAAACAAAGAAATAAATATAAAAGGTAATTGATGGGCTTGGAAAAAATGCATTGCGAACAAAGGTACCACACACCCTCTACAAAGGCACCCATGAATGAGACACTATGACCCCTTGTATATCATGAGCCATATTCCCATTGAGTATTGAACCCAACAACTTTATCCACTTTACATGGCTTAGAGAGGGATCTCTTGGAAACACTCCTTGACCTAGGGCAAGATCTACCCAATAAGACACCTTGTCAACCATCCCATATTCAAGTTTGACAAGTTGCATAGTGTCTTTGAGAAATTAATTGTTTGATATAGTGATCTTTGATGCACATTCTTAGATGGATTATTTATTGATTGGATTCACTTATCATGATGTTATGACTTGATATCCTTGGAGCATGTGCTCATTTATCTTTGCATGACCTAGTTGGTGGACAGTTTTGGGAGAACAAGCCTAGCTTGAGCTTCCATGGGGATACAAGCCCACAGGTTGGATGCCAAGGGCCCACATGCCGAATGAGTAAGATCAAACTTGAAATTCTTTGATGATGAATTGGACGACATAGCTCAGCCCTCACTTGCTAAATGATTTTCCGAGGAGGGGAAAACACCCTCTTTTTTAGCTTAACGTCATGTTTAGGGGGCTAGGGCATGGTGGTGAGATGATATGCATTGGAACTTGGACATTTTGAGGTGTTTGAGGCTTTGAACATGAAAGAAGACATTTGGATGCTTGACACGTGGCTTTGGTAAGCCTTGCTACCCTCCTACATCACCAACTACCTTCTCCTAGTGCCAAAACGTCCCCTAAAGGGGTGACGTCCATGTAAATTAGGGTTTATTTGTGCAAAAGTGAAATTTTAATGAATTGTTTAATATTAATTTGTTAAAGGGGGAAATATTACGGTTGTTGACCCCTAGTTTTGTGATTTACCCCTTAATTTGTGGACAAGTCACCTTGGTGACATTTGTATAAATAAGAGATCATAAGATCTCATTTTAATATAACTCTCCCTCATTGTGAGAGGACTTGGTCTAAAATTTTCGCTACACTTGCCTCTTTTTATCTCTTTTGCATTTGTTTATGTCTATATTGATGAATGGTTGATGGACAAGTCTAGCGCTAACCTTGGATGATGTTATCTAGCTCTTATGGTGGATTATCTTGGAATTTCTCTTGATCTTGGTATGGTCTTTTACTATTATGCTATCATTTTTTCAAGTCAAGTATTGTTATACTAGGTTCTACCTGGTAAGTATAAGGGCATACACCCCCACCACAGTATTCATCATTTTATGCTTCATCTCATTGATTAAACTAGGGTTTGCTAAGAGAAGTATAAGGGCATACACCCTCTTAGCTTAAACCCTAGCTAGAGAAACTTGCCTTGGGAAGTAAAAGGGATTACACCCCCAAGGAGGTAGATTCTCTAGCTCTTTGTTTATTTGACTCCATTAACCCAATAGTAAAGGCACTAGTCATATACGTTTGCATTGGAGATATAAAATCATTTCCTTGGGAAACATGATTTTTGATATTTTTAAAAGTTTCTTGCTTGAAGTTGATTTACCTCATTGAGAGGAGTCTTCCCCCACTAGGGCGTCCCCTCTCTCCCACTATTCTAAGTTTTCTTACAAACTTTAACCTATAGCCATTAGGGTTGCATAACCCTAGCTGCTAACACTCTCATAACTCCTAAACTAACCCTAGACTAACTCCTAAATTTTTCTCACTTACTCTACTAGCTAGGGCGCATCTTTTGGGCTAGTTCTTGGAACTTTTCCATGATTGATTTTTTTGTTGCATGCCATTGAATTCTACAACCATAAGGCTGCAATTTTCTGCAGAAAACACATGTTTACAACAACCATCTTCTCTTTCTTCTTAAGTACCATGTTTCATCCTATATTCATTGCTAATCTTGATGTTGATTTACTTAACTAGTTTAGATCTTTGTATGTTGATTTAGATGTTTTATTTGGTGATATAAACTATCATTTACTGCTCCAAATTAGGGACAACAAGCTTAACTTTTTGATCCATACTAACATATATCATTGCAAAGTGTCTTTTCTTGTGTCTTGGGCAGGTAAAATCATCTGGAGAAGTACTATACCCGTGGGGAAACAATTACTTGACTTACAAGGCATCTCTTCTCGCCTTTCATCCCTCTTAGACTTGAACTCTAGGGGCTTAAATTCCTCTTATATCCATCTCCATACCCCTAGGGTCACCAGGATCGCTTCCCTAGAGTGACCTAGTCACGCTTGAAGTGTGATGCCTACATCGAGGTGACATTGGGTGTAGTATTCCTAAGTTGTAGCACTTGTTTTGTGGTTCGGTTGGGCTTTTCTCAACCTACAAATTGTGCTATAACAAATACCACAATAAACATGAGGGAAATGCTTAGGGATTATAATACTACCTTCATTGCTTTGATCCCAAAAGAGGATAATCCGACAACATTTGAAATTTTTTTACCATTATCCTTATGCAATTGCATCTACATAATTATCTCAAAGGTCATTCATTTATATAAGACTAAAAAAGGCCTTATCGAAACAAATCTTGGGTGAAAAGTTCAGGTTTTTGGAAGGAAGACAAATCCATGAGGTAGTTGGGATAGCTTAGAAAATCCTCTGCTCAATGAAGACCAAAAATCAAATATCAATGGTAATCAAAGTGGACCTCTCCAAATCCCACAATAAGGTAAGTTGGGTCTACCTGAGATTGACCCTTATTCACTTAAATTTTCATTGTAAATTTGTAGTATGGGTGATGAACTACATTACCTCTATATCCTTTGTTGTCTTAATCAATAGAGAAACATCCCCTTTCTTCAAGCTAGGTAGGGGTCTTAGATAGGGATTTCCCCTTTCCCCTCTCCTAGTTTTATTAATAATTGAAGGGTTGAGTAGATTACTAAAAGAGGCACCAGAAAATGGTAGCTTTAAAGGGATTTTCATTGGCTAGGCATGCAATATCACACATATTTTGTTTGTGGATGATGTACTATTTTTTTGTGAAGGTGCTAGAAGGATAGTTTAAAAGTTTAAAAACATTTTGGACTTAATATGTAAACCTACAAGTATGCAAATAATTCTTGATAAATCCACTATGTCCATGTGGGGCATTCCAAAGCATGAACAAATATATTTCTTTGAGTTGTTTATGTACCAGGTGATAGATTTGGATCAAGGATCAAAGTACTTGAGATTTCACCTTAAACCAAATCTATACAAAAAGGGGGATTGGTAATGGTTGATTGCCAACGTAGAAAGGAAGATTAACCATTGGTGTAATCGGTGGCTCTCAAGAGGGGAAAGATTGGTACTTGTCAAAGTTGTTATGGAATCCATACTGGTACACTAGATTTCATTGCCTTGGGTCATGAAAGTTATGTTGGAATCAATTAGGAAATTGTGCTATAAATTTATCTAGTCAAGAAAAAAAACTAAGAAAGGACTTGTATTGGCATCCTAGAAAAAACTAATGGTCCCAAAAGAAAATGGAGGATGGGGCTTAAAAAAACTCTTCCTCTTCTGAAATGCCATAGAAGTAAAAAATATATGGAGTTTGGTCCAAGGAAAAGGACTATGGGTCTAGGTAATCAGAGCTAAGTACTTGTACCCAGCCATAGTAGAGGATTAGACTAGGAACCCTGTGAAACAGGTGTATAATGTCTCAATTATATGGAAATTTGTGAACTCAACTTTCCAATGAATTGGTAATTGGTTGATTTGGAAGGTAGGATAAGGGGGTAAAGTATAGATAGGGCTTGATCCTTAGATAGGTAGTAAATTCCAACATAGACTACCTCCTCGAGTGACATAGGAACTTCGAAGAAAAGGTTTTTTTTTCATCAAGACAAAGTTCTATTTGGGACAGTTCTACACATTGGAAACAAAAATGGCTCACCTAAGATTCCATGAAAGACAACAATGTCAAATTAGGGAAATATGAAGACTAGTTGTTATGGTCTCTTAACCCTTTTGGGAGTTATGCTCCCAAATTGGATATAGATCCCTTGTCCAGGAAGGTTTGGTGGGACAACCAGTTTGGTGGGGAGTATCATTTGGAAGTTAAGGTGCCTATCCAAGAATAAAATATTCATGTGGCTGGAATTAAACAAGAATACATCTACCTAGGAGGTTTTAGAGGAAAAAAAACTTGTTTGGCCCAAGATAGTGTAATTTGTGTCAACAAGCAGAGGAAATTATAAATCACTTACTTCTAACCTATTCCTTTTCCAAAGAGGTCTAGAAAGAAGTAGGAAGCATGACAGGGCTAAGGAATACATGAGAAGGAGGAAGCACTTAAGAAGCTGTTAGGTCTTGGTATACAAATAAGGACACAAAGAAGACGAGAGAGTTACCTTTCAATAAAGTGTGTGGAATATGGCTCTCTATAAACCTAAAATCTTTGAAGGACATGAGATCCTTCACCTTAAATGTACAATTTATTCTCTAAATACAATAAATGTTTATCCATAGGTTGGGGAAAAACAAAAAAGGTCGATCAAAAAAGAAGAAGTCGTCAATACGAACATTCCTTGGGCATACTTTGATGGTGCCTCTCAAGGGAATCCTCTAGTAGGAGGCTCGAGAAGAATCTTGTACCTTTCCTCAAATCATAATATAGCTTTCAAATCTAGCATTGGGTAAGAAACCAATAACTTTTGTGCACTGGTGACTGTCAAATTAACCCTCCAGTTGGCTCAAAAATATGATGTTACAGAACTACAAATTTTGGGGGATTCTTTATTGGTTATCCAGTGGATTCAAAAGGAAGCATCTCTCATAAATTTTACATTACAACCAATTTTTGATGATATACAACAGCATACGATGGCCTTCTCACTCATTTCTTTGTATTTGATCT
>JZKD02S1592860.1:132645-147838 GCA_000966675.3 Picea glauca
TATTTTTATCCTACTTCAAAAGGAAAACAAAATCCATCTTAACATTGTATATTCATATCTTGTATGATGTATAAAGTTTACACATTTTTTTTTATTACAAAGTGTTTATTATACTACTTTTGGAAGTATATAGCGTTAGTTCGGCTTTGACTGGCATATCAATTTGGATTGATTTACATTTTTTTGCAAAAACCTTTATGTTAAACATAACAAGCACGAAAAATTATTTTTTAATATATAAAATAACTTACTTTCCAAACATCTCATTGGTTGATAAATTGAGAGTGTTATTGTAACCTTCACTTCCTTCGAGACTTTGAATTAATTGGAGAGTTAATATCTTGTCCTGTTGATATCTTCTTTTGTCCCATGGATATCTTAGAGGTTTATACGGTCGACGATTTAGCGCAAGTCTCCATCATCACCTAGACATTGAAGTAATTGGAGTCAATATCCCATCCTGTTGATATCTTCTTCTGTCCCATAGATATCTTCAAGGTTTATATGGTCAACGATTCAACACTAGTCTCCATCATCACCTAGTTATAACTGGTGTTCAAAATGTTAGGCATAGGGTTGAGAGAACACAGGGTAGCTGACAATTCCCGGATCGAGCGTGCAATCAAACACATTGCGTTGTCGATCCTTTATCGTCATGTAGAGGATTGTGTGCTAGTTTTTCCACATAAGCTACACATATGGACATTGCTATTGAATTTTATTTTAACCATGCTTCATGTAATCAACCATTAAAGTAACAATGTGGTGGTTTCTACCCTTGAAATCATTTTAACCATGCTTCATGTAATCGACCATTAAAGTAACGATTTGGTTGCGTTGGTTTCTACCCTTGTGGTGCAGGCCCCCTTCTCTCCAGGAGTTACGCAACCTCTCGGTCTAGGATATTTTAAGATTTTGATCCGAAATGGCCCTTTGGGTACCCACTTGGAACCTTCAACGACTAAAGCCACGGGTCCTTTTACGAAACTCCACTTGAGTGAACTAGCACCAGGTGAAAGCTTCCCCTCCACGTGACCACCGGCTAAAACCTGAGGCTCAACCCTTTGAGTGTTTCGAGACTTCGGGTTTCGCGAAGTTGGGTGATAGCTCACCTCCTTTCTCCCGACTCATGAATTCTTAATTCTCCCTGGATAATCGACGATCCTTATCTCTCCCGTAACCAACGGTTGAGATTTACTTCGAAACTTCGTGTATCAAATATTTTCACTTCCAATCTTCCAATTCATGAAACTCTGAAAGATCCTCGTGACTAATCAGTGCATGACTTCTCCAAGATCTAACGGTCTAAAATGGTTCAGTTCCTCCCGCATGGATCTTAACCCTTAATCTTGTCCAGCTTTCAAAAAATTTTCTTCTGAAGGATTTCTCCCGTTAAATCCTTTGTACTTGTTCTTCCTTCGAACTTTGAATTCCTCAAAGCGATTTCTTCGACACTTAGCCGATTTATGGTCTAGTGCACTCCTTGCAACTGACCTCTTCACTGTATTATGAGAAAACCCATATTATTTCTCCAATGTTTTCTCCAAGTCAAATACTTCGCATACACACTCCTTGCACTTAATATGCACACTATGCATACAAAAGTTCCACACTATCTCTCCTGAGCTTCGAGTCAAAAAACTCCCCCACACACGCACTCCTTGCAAAAGTTACAAAAGAGAAACACTTGAAACTTATTCAATTATTTATTCACCATGAACTTCATACATTCACAAAATTCATAACAACAATAAAACTGTAAAACAGTATCAACACTGTACAATTGGATGAATTTTCCTTTGTTCTATTCATTTCAAAAAAACATGATTACAGCTGTTATCTTCTTACAAACACAAAAAAGTTACTTGTCTCGGGACCGAGAGCACTCTCCGCTCTTATTCCTTTTATCTAAGTTCTATCATCTTCTACCCTAGCGGTTACCTACTCAACTTAATTAAATGCAACCTAATAACTAATCAGGGAAAATATCCTACACCTGTAATATTTTGCAGTCGTGTAAGGATTTACAATTGCTCTGTCATTTCAAATGGTGGCTCGACTTTACATACAACTAATTTAATTAACGATAAATTCAAAAAATCTCCACACCGCTACCAAGCTGGTTAAGAGTCCGGTTAGTTCTTTCAATGCATGAAGTGTTGCATTCGCTTCCACCTCCGCTTTTCTTGATTTGATAGCAATGCTCCTGCATCATACTCCTCTGGAAAAAATATTCATGGACTCCTGTCCATGAGCTCTTGCACTGTTTTTCCATACTTAAAAATATCAGGTTCAGTTACCCAACTTGAATCTTCCACTGGGTGATCCTTCCACTTCACTAAATATTTAGGGTGCATCTTTCTTTTGGTTTTCCTTCCAACTCTCTGTTCCAAAATTTTCTCCATCTGAGGTTTTTCTATTGTGGGCATCTGTTCTTCCCACTGAATCTCTTCCTGATCATCTAATTCTCCTGCGTCATCTATGTTATAAGGATACAAGTTTGTAATGTTGAATATCGGTGATATCCCAACATTGTCGGGCAACTTGATCTCATAAGCATTTGCTGCAAATTTTCTAAGGATCTTGCATGGTCCTATCTTCTTCATCTTCAACTTATTATATGTTCCTCTTGGAAACCTTTCCTTTCTCAGATGAGCTAAAATTTCATCTCCCACTTCAAATTGAACTTCCCTTCTTTTCTGATCAACTCTGTCCTTATACTTTTGATTACTATCCTGTATCTCCCTCCTAACTTGATCATGAAGTCTTTGCATTTCTATAGCAAAATCTTCTGCTCCATCGCTCCTAAATTCATCTTGATTCAATTCTCTCAATTCTGCAACCCCTCTTGGCTGTCTTCCATATACTATCTCAAATGGACTTTTTCCAATGCTCCTGTTAACTAAATTGTTAAATGAAAATTCTGCATGTGCCAGAATCTAATCCCACTGACGACCTTGTTCAGTGACTAAACTCCTTAACAAATTTCCCAGACTCGTGTTCACCACTTCAGTATATCCATCTATCTGAGGGTGATATGTTGAACTAAAAGGTAAATTAGGTCCCGACCTCTTCCATAGAGTCCTCCAAAATTGTCCTGAAAACTTAGTGTCCCTGTCTGAGACTATACTTATGGGCAATCCATGTAATCTCACAACTTCTCTGAAAAATAAATTGTCTATGTGTGTAGAATCATTTATTTTTTGGAATGGTATGAAATGTGCCATTTTAGAAAATCTATCGACCACAACAAATATGGAATCACCTCCTTTCTGGGTTCTAGGTAATCCCAATACAAAATCCATACTAATTGCATCCCAAGGCCTTTCTGGAATAGGCCATGGCTGATACAAACCAATATTTTGTCTCTTCTCTTTTGCATGTTGACAAATCTTACATCGGTCTACAAATTTCTTCACATCCACCCTCATACCTGTCCAATAATACAAACTACTCAGCTGTGCAAATGTTTTGTCATGACCAAAATGTCCGGCTAGACCTCCACTATGTTTTTCTTTCAATAAATTATCTCTCATTGAACATCTTGGTATGCACAATTGGCTTCCTTAGAACAACAATCCATCCTGGATTTGTATATGCTTCATAAGCCTCCTTAAAATCTGGATCTTCCTGATACATTTCCTTAAGGTGCTCAAACCCTAACGTCTTCACTTGAAATTCTTGTATAACCAAACTTCTCCTACTCAAAGCATCTGCAACTTTATTAGCACTTTCAGAAATATGTTTAATGACAAAAGTAAAATTCTTCATGAATTCTACCCACTTAGCATACCTCTGATTCAACTTCTCTTGCCTAGTAATAAATTGAAAAGCTTGATTATCACTATACAAGACAAACTCTTTTGGAATTAAATAATGTCTCCATTTCTTCAAAGCTTGAATCACTGCATAAAACTCCTTGTCATACGTAGAATATTTCTCCTTAGCGTCATTCAACTTTTCACTAAAATAAGCAACTGACTTGTTATCTTGACTCAAAACTGCTCTAATGGATATTCCATTTGCATCACACCTCACCTGAAATATTTTTTTAAAATCTGTAATACCATAATTGGTTGTTCTGTTATCTTCTTTTTCAACACTCTGTATCTTTTCTCAGCCTCCTCTATCCAATTAAAATACTTATGTTTATTTTTCACATTGTCCATTATGGGTGCACATATACCACTAAAATTTATGATAAACTTTCTATAAAAACTTGCTAACCCATGGAAAATTCTCACCTCAAATATGCTTCTTAATGACGACCATTCTTTGATTGCTCTCACCTTCTCTGGATCCATCTTCAATTCATTTGAAGAAATCACAAAACCCAAATATATGATTTATGTCTTCAAAAAAGAACTTTTCTTCAAGTTTATTAACAACTTTTCTTGTTGCAATCTCTTCGTTGCTAATGTCAAGTGCTTTAAATGTTCTTCCTCTATTTTACTGAAAACTAATATATCATCCAGATATACAATGACAAATTTACCTATGAAGTCTTTCGATACCTCATTCATCAACCTCATAAATGTGCTTGGAGCATTTGTCAATCCAAATGGCATGACTAGCCATTCAAACAAACCTTCATTTGTCTTGAATGTTGTCTTACATTCATCTCCCTCTCTCATTCTTTTCTGATGATATCCACTCTTCAAGTCTATTTTTGAAAAATAGCTTGCTCCACTCAAACAATCCATCAAATCATCCATCCCAGGTAAAGGAAATCTATACCTGATGGTAATCTTGTTGATGGCTCTGGAATCTGTACACATTATCCATCCCCCATCTTTCTTTGGACTTAATACGGGCTTAGACTTTCCCTGACTAAAACTTTATCCAACAACTCTTGAACTTGGTTCTTAACCTCTTCATTCTCTCGAGGTGTCAACCTATACGCTGCTTTGTTTGGTAAACTAGCTCCTGGAAACAAGTCAATATGGTGGATGATACTCCTAATGGGTGGTAATGAGTGAGGCAAATCATTAACTACTATGTCAGCAAAATTCTCTAACAATTCTTGGATTTCTTCAGGTAAATCATTCATGGAAGTATTGGTAAGGATAACTCTCGACTTCCTCACTACAACAAATTTCATTTCTTGATATTTCTTGATTTCCTTCAAGAGTTCCTTCCCACTCATGAGAAGTATTCTTGTGTTGGCTTCTTCCTTTTCTTTCTCCTCTTCTATTCACAGTAACATGTGGGTTCTACCATTTTTTTCCAGAGTATAAGTATTCTTCCTCCCATCATGAATGACATTCCGATCAAACTGCCATGGTCTCCCCAACCAAATATGACAAACATCCATGGGAATTACATCACACAGAATCTCATCTTTATAGCCTCCTATTTTAAATTCAACTTTGCATTGTTGACTTACCATTACTTGATTTCCTTTCTGAAACCACGATACTTTATATGGACTTGGGTGTGTAGTTGTCTCTAGCTCCAGATTCTCCACCATTTATGTAGATACTAAATTATTAGTTTTGCCACTGTCTATAATCATCTTGCAAACTTTATCCTTCGTTTTACAAGCAGTCTTGAACAACCTCGTTCGTTGAACTGAGCCTTCTATTTCCCTCTCTGAATTTAGAAGAACTTTCCTCATCATAAGGTTCTATCCTCCTTCTACTGCTTCTTCTTCCACATTCTTCTGAGCTTCAGAAATGTGTGATTCTCCTCCTCCTTCTTTCTTTCTCTTGGGGCATTCCCAAGACATGTGTCTTGTCTTTCCACATGCATAACATTTAACTCCACCTCCTCTACCTCTTCCTCTTCCTCAAGGAAAATAATTTCTCCCACCAAACGGTCTTCTTTGGGAAATTCCTCCCCTTTCAAAGTGACCATAGGATTTCTCATTCTCATCCTTAGTTTTCGGTGCCTTATCATAAACAATCCCCTTACCTCTATTTATGCCTCTACTTTTGTTTCACTGATTTTAATTGCTGGCCAACTTTTCTTCTGCCTTCAGTGCAATCTGATAATCATATTCCACTGTCCTTATAGTCATCATGTTGATCTCATCGTGAATTTCATACCTCAAGCCATTTATATACCTAACAACTTTTTCATCATCCTTCTCTCTTTGTCCAGTCCTAATATTCAGCCTATAGAATTCTTCTGTATACTCTTTCATTGTCATACCCCTCTGTCTCAGGTTCTGTAACTTTCTGAACAAATTTATCTGGTAATCCTTAGGTATGAATTTAGCCTTCAGTTTGGCTACCATCCTATCCCAACTATTTATGTTTTGTGTGCCTTTGCTCCTTCTCTCTGCCTGCAGTTCATCCCACCACAGTGTTGTGTGTCCCTTTAATCTAGTGGCAACATGTCTCACCTTCCTTCCTTCGTCGACATCTTCATAGTCGAAATACTTGTCCATGGACATTATCCAGTCCAATAACTCTTCGACATCCAAGTTACCTTCATACATTGGGACATCCATCTTCTCTCTAGCTCAAAACTTCATAACAAATTTCAAGAAGCATTCATCGCCTGCATCTTCCCCTGTAGCTTCTTCAACTTCTATTTTTTCACTCTCTTCATCACTGACGTCTCCAGCGACAGATGTTCTCCTTTGCATTGCTTCCATCACTTCCAACCTTGTGCGAAGTTCTCTCACTTCTCTTCCTACAACATGATTTACTATAGGTGGATCTATGTGTATCATTGGCGACATTATTTCAACTGCTCCTAACACACAGAATACAACTTCAAGTTTTTTTCAGGCTCTAATACCACTTGGTGCATTCCCCCTTCTCTCCAAGGGCTGCGCGACCTCTTAGTCTAGAATCTTTCAAGATCATGAGCCGAAATGGCCCTTCGGTTCCCCACTTGGAATCTTCAACGACTAAAACCACAGGTCCTTTTACGAAACTCCACCTGAGTGAACTAGCACCAGGTGCAAGTTTCCCCTCCATGTGACCACTAGACAAAACCTGTGGCTCAACCCTTCGAGCATTTTAGGACTTTGTGTTTCATGAAGTTGGGTGATAGCTCACCTCCTTTCTCCCGACTCGTGAATTCCAAATTCTCCCTGTATAATCGATGGTCCTTATCTCTCCCACAACCAATGGTTGAGATTTACTTCGCGACTTTGTGTATCGGAGATTTTCACTTCCAATATTCCGATTCGCGAAATTCTGAAATATCCTCATGACTAATCGGTACACGACTTATCCAATATCTAACTGTCTAAAATGGTTTAGTTCTTCTCGAATGGATCTTAACCCTTAATCTTGTCCAGCTTTCAGAATTTCTTCTTCTGAAGGATTTCTCCCACTAAATCCTCCGTACTTGTTCTTCCTTCGAACTTTGAATTCCTCAAAGGGATTTATTCGACACTTAGTTGATTTTTGGTCCTGTTCACTCCTTGCAACTGACCTCTTCACTGTATTATGAGAAAACCCATATTATTTCTCCAACTTTTTCTCCAAGTCAAATACTTCGCATACGCACTCCTTGCGCTTAATATGCACACTTTTCATACAAAAGTTCCACGCTATCTCTCCTGAGCTTTGAGTCAAAAAACTCCCCCACACGCGTACTCCTTGCGTTCAGTATGCACTCCTTGCATAACTTACAGAAGAGAAACACTTGAAACTTATTCAATTATTCATTCACCGTGAACTTCATACATTCACAAAATTCATAACAACAGTACAATTGTAAAACAATATCAACATTGTACAATTGGACGAATTTTCCTATGTTTTATTCATTTCAAAAACACGTGATTACAGTTGCTATCTTCTTATAGACACAAAAAAATTATTTATCTCAGGACCGAGAGCACTCTCCGTTCTTCTTCCTTCTATCTAAGTTCTATCACCTTCTACCCTAGCGATTACCTACTCAACTTAATTAAATGCAACCTAATGACTAATCAGGGCAAATATCCCACACCTGTAATATTTTACAGTTGTGTAAGGATTTACAATCGCTCCGTCATTTCAAACGGTGGCCCGACTTTACATACAACTAATATAATTAACGATAAATTCAAAAAATCTCCACACCGCTACCAAGTTGGTTAAGAGTCGGTTTGGTTCTTTCAATGCATGAAGTGTCGAGTTCGCTTCCACCTCCGCTTTTCTTGATTTGATAGCGATTCTCCTGCATCACCTTGAAATCAACCAACATTCTGAAAATTTTGTCTTGAAATCAATTAGCGATATGAAAATTTTGTCTCTAACCATTATATAAAGAGCAATGAGTTGCCACCAATCCGATTACTTATCCCTTTGATCTAATCATCTGATGAGCATTCTATCTCTGTCAAAAATATCCATGTATAACTCTATTATTTTAACAATTACACTTTATTTTGAGTAGCAATAGATCATATCTCAATTATCCCTCCCAGGTTATAACTCTATTGATTTTGCACTTATGTCTTTAATGGAAATACGTAAATATCTCTAGTGGTCCTCATAGAAAATACCTTACAAATAATATCTAGGATTGAAAGGGTGAACTCTAGTTGATAATTTAACATAAGTCTTAGTTAATCATGGACGGATTCTAAGTGATACCCATGCGCTTCCACTCTAATCCAGTCTTTGTAGAGATTAGAAAATAATATAACTTCAATTTTAAACAACTGAAGTTAATATGATACCACCTCCTTCTGCCATCTGTCAATCCTTACATGTAGAATGCTTTTCAGTTCAACGTCGCATCCATTACGGTATACAATGAAGATAAGGTTGAATAAGTGTTACTTCATTGCCTGATGATATGCACACATATTGAAAATCTTGTCTTGATTGTTTTCATGAAAGTTACGTAAACTGTAGATAAACAAAAGATAATTATGGCTCACCTATTCTCTCACATATTTAGATATTCTCTTAAAGATAAGCAATACCATGTCATTAATATAATTGTTGTTATGTTGTGATGTTATGTTAAATATAAGCAATGCCATGTTGAGATTGAATTTTGAATATATTAAATTGGTTGTGATGTTAAAATTAAAACGAATATTTTTTGAAGTTTTTTTCCAGAAGAAAAATTGCTCAAATTATATTAGTATAATTTTTTTACATCGACAGATCATGGAAACAAGAACATCGGGTCTATAGACCAATCAACACTCTCCAAAGGCCCTATCTCAACTTCCTAAAGCATGTGAAATAGATATCCTCATAATGTTGAGTCATCCAAGAACTAATAAGAGGAAAAAGTATTGATGTACCTGTTTCAGGATTAATCCGTAAGTGCGGACACAAACCGATCTCCCTAAATCCACCTGGATCTAGAACAAAACAGGACAGAATGATACTCTTTCCCTATATTTGACCTATTGAATGAACTAAGAGATAAAGGTCATAAACATACCTTATGAACGCTTCCTTGGGTCTCTGTTGTTCCAAGCTTTGCTCCGACGCTCTTGCACTGTTCATATCACAACAGTACAAACCAATCAAAGTGAAAGCACATCAATATGTTCAATAGCTAATCTATATATATGATCAAGGAGTTATGTAATAAAGTGACATCATCTTCATGGGAAAGGGACACATTACTGTATTAAATTGATAGAAAGTGAAACTTACAACCTGAGCCTTGATGTTGTAGATCTCATTTCAATGGCTCCTAGCTCTGACACACACACTTGCTCATGCATGAAGAAAATCAACCACTCTCGATGACCTTGCTGGTGTCTCTAGCTGTTGTAGCATCAGTCCTTCATACTATATTCTACTAATTCTCCAATCAATCTCTTGCTAGTTTGCTTCTAACCTTTTCCATGAACATTCCCCTCAATATATAGGAGAAGATAGATTAGTTACTTGGATAGGAATGATCCCAAGATATCAGGAAAACCAGTATTTGACAACCATTCGAATGCCAACTCACTCTTCTAGAAGATTCCCTTCTAGAAGGTTTGAGATTTTATCTTTTTTCCTCCTTTATAAGATGTTCACACCCTAAGAGTTAGGTACAGTGCGAACCCCTCACACTCCAGCTTAAAGCAGCCTGCGAGAATCATAGATTCTCGCAGGCAAATATATAGGTAGCCTGGGAACTTCTCTTAAAAACATGATTTCTGGAAGTAGACAAAATGTAACTTTTCTCAGGAAAGTGTCTTAGTGAAGAGCCTTGTTTCTCTATCATCATCACTTCATCATGACAACCAAAATTATGGATAACAGTACCCAAAAGAATGGAAATAATCTCTCATTCCATCACTGAAACAAAACAGTCAATTCTAGCAATGGAACAGTTGTTTAGAAAAAATTTAAAAACTGTGAAGGACCTTCACTTTCACCGTCCCAGTTGAAATATATCAATCTTCCTTTAGGCACCTTAAGAGCTCGTTTTGATAATTTATCAGCCTCTTCATTTGATTCCTTGTATATGTGTTGAAAGTAGGTGCCTTGGAACTTTGTCACCAAGTCCTAAATTCTACGCTTCCAGTCTTGAATTTTGGTAGCATGTAGTTTTCCTTTTTGTTCCAGCCAATCGATGACCACCTTGGAGTCCCCCAACATCTGAATATGATGAATATCCAAGAGCGTTGTCATGATAAAGGTTGCCCACACTCCAACTAATTTAGCCTTAGTATTGAATCCTTCTCCGCAATTGAATATCCTCCTAACATCTAGAGCATTCAATCTTTTCTAAGATCCCCCTGCCCCACATTTTTCTCCTCCGTCTATGGATGCTCCATCGAAAAAATTCAATGTGAATCCATTTAATCGAAAAATCGGGCTCAATCTTAAAGTTTTCGTTTTACACTCTGTTTGATTGCAAGTGATCAAATTTAATGTCATGTAGACAATGAAGATGGTAGAGGGTACTTTCCTTTCGAATAATGATTGATTCAGCTCCTTCCATAAGAACCAACACAGCAGAACGAGAAGTTTCTTTGGAGATGCTTTGTTATGAAGCCAACTCTCCATACATTCGTTTATGTTCTATCCAATCTAGGAAATTTTCAGATTCAGAGATGATAAATAAGAAGTTCAGGCTGCCTGTGTAAAATGACAGTGGACAAATAGGTGTGCGCTATCTTCAGCGGCTTCTTTGCGCAAGTAGCAATAGCCCGGGCCCACCCACCCCTTTTTTTGTAATACTTCCCAAGTTAGTGTTCTATAATCCGCAGCCAGCCAGAAAAAAAGAATGATTTTTAGTTGAATTTTCCACTTCTAGAGGTTAAGCTTCCACTCGTTCAGGATCGGTGATGTCTGTGTAGATAGAATTGCATTATAACAATTTCTGACAGAGATCTTTCTGGACGAGTCACCTTTGTTCCATAGTAGTTTGTCCTCTTCGCCTTCCTGGAGAGTAATCCCCGCTTGACTAAGCTCCACTATATAATTGTTCCAAGCGATGGCATGTGCGCCCAATAACCCCAAATCATCGTTACACCTCCAAACCTCTGCAAAAGTAACAAGATTCCTCTTTGTTGATGCTTGCGCCAATGTGGATACACTCATTTCCTTTAATGAGGTTATAAGCTTCTTGGAGAGGATAGATCTATCCCCCATGCCCAAAATCTTATCGCGGCCCACAATAATTTGATGTCCTACTCCAGGATGCCAACTAAGCCAGTTAAGCCAAAATATTTTTTGAAGTTAACTAGTGTGGTCTAATTGTAATAGTCACTGTCGAGATTAATTTATAATTCAGTAATTTATGTAATTACATCAATCTCATATATAATATAAAACTAAATAATTCAATAAATTTTGTATTTACTTCAAGTCTCATAAAATAGGTTTGGAAATGGGGCAATTACTCTTTGTATTGATTCTCCTACAACCAATAGATTCTCTTAATAAAATTTCAATCCAATCAGGAAATCGGAAACTACATGTGGTTCATACATAATTATTCTTATTTATTTATCTAGATATGTGTGTCGCATTAATGTAGAATATGTGTACGATTAATCGAAAATATAATCTTATGATGGAATATGTAACTTTAATATACAACAATTGATAAGACAAATTTATGTAATTATTATTGTTAATTATTATGACTTACTTCCAAATTGATCATTCAAAAACTTCATTAGTCATTGCAATTGTGATATATTATTAGGAATTCTAGATTATTTTCACGTGTATCTTCTGCAACATTCACTTTCAACTTTTCCCATGTATTAAATTATTAAGAGAATAGTATTTTATTAATGTAGCGAGAATTTAATTACATTCAATTACATTATCTTCAAAAAATTTAAAAATGTTTATATTTTCATATCATAATAATAATAATAATAATCTATTTTTAAGGTCACAGCTAAGCCACACCGAATTGATGTATGAGACCTCCTTGTTGCTCTTATTTAATTGATTTTTATTACAAAGTGATTAATTAATTTACTTTATTATTATTTTTATTATTATAACTTGTATATACTAAAAATGAATAATACAAAATGCATAATATTTTCCTTCTATTATTAAGATCCAATAAAGTCATCTTAAAATCGATGGTAGAACTTGATTTATTGAGAAGTGGACCTCTTAAATCACAAAAAGAACATGGATACCTTAAAAACATGCAATTATGCTTAAGCTTAAGTGTTGTCAACTTACATTGATTAGAGCATGGTTATATGATGTTGTTAAAAATATATAGGGAAGTTTCGAGGTATTAATAAGTTGTTGAAGATTGAGATCACAAACCTCCCAAATCATAATAGAGAGAACTTGGGTACCTATTAAGTATGCAATTATGAGAATATGGATACCTTTTAAGTTTAATTATGTTTGAATTTAGAGTTTAATTAATTTGAAGTAAAATTACATTAAAAACTATGTTGTTTAAAGTAATATAAATATTAATGTAGAACTAAATTTTCAAGGAAGGATATTGTAATGTGGTTGAGAAATTAAGAAGGTGTCACATAAATAACAATTATAAAAATTGAAAATATATAATGAATGCAAATGCTTTCGAATAGTGTTATTATAGGGAAATTGTTATACAATCAATTATGGATTTATACCTTCATATTAATGTTTAGATTGGAAATACTTTCAATATATGTAGTGATTCATAAATCACTTCTATCTCACGATTATTGTTAATGTAGAATTATTGCACTACTTTTTCATAAGTGAAATAATTATAATACGGTCATAGAAATTCACATAGTGATTCTTCTTTTGCATGGTTAGATATTCAACATTTTAGACTACTACATAGCTTAGAACTAGGGATAAATATGAAACTTTGAACCCTTTGACTTAATGTAAAAGGCTAATAACAAATTTTACATCACAAAGATCAAACACCGACTTGGCTACTTTACCCCTTTTAAAGATAGGCATTCGTCTTTTGAGTCTCCTCGATGATCTTATATGTAGATGAGCTATCTTGTTTCCCCTTTTTCTTCCTAATATCTATCCATTTACACAATTGATTTGACTCTAATGAAGTTTCCAATAACGTTAATTGCATTTCTTCATTTGACTTAAACAAATGTAGTGGCTCTCTTTCCTAGTTTGAATTATTTGTCTCCTCTTCACCCCCCATCCTTTGAGGGACAATCAATTGGGTTAACAAGCGATGGAGAGATGGGACATTATCGACACTATGAGTTTGATGGCTCTACTTCATATTTTTTTGGAGCTACCGCAAAGTGTTTCAATGGAATTATTATACTAATTTGTATTTTTGTATATTTTATTTGTGTGTTCTATATAATAGATAGCAACGATATTAAAGTGAGGTTTTTGCCACCTTCGGCAAAAAAGTAACGATATTAAGGAGAATACTATCATATTAATAAAAAAATTACATCTAAAAAATTAAAATCCTCAAAAAAAAATTAAGTAATGGTGTGAAGAACATTATTATATCAATTAAAAAATTTACTTTTAAAATTTTATTAATAAAAAGAAAAAAAAAAAAACTCTGGAATCTTTTCTTTAAAAAGAAAATAGAGCTTTAGTTTTTTCTTACAAAATGTGTATTGGGAAGGTGGCAAAACCTATCATAATTAAGATGTTAACTAGTAGTGAGGACAACCATTATTGGATGCTATCCACAAATGTGGGTTGATTCATCATCCTTATTCAAGAAAAACCACACCACTTGAAATGACCTACTAGTGGTTCATAACAACACAGACTTTCACCCCTACCAAATGTTTTTGGGTCTTTGGTTCATTAACATGTTTCTTTACATCCAAATAAGACGAGCTCTTAGTCAATAAAAAACAGTTTTAAGTCTCACTCTAAGGTTAGAGGGTAGTTTTAGCCAAAATAATATTTGCAAGAAAATCAATATCCTTTCTAAATCATCATTAAAACTTTCTCGAATTAAATTATGTGTTTTCTAATAACTTTAATCTCATGCATAAACTAAATATCAATCTCAATTACAATTTACATAAATAATTTATATATAATATTAAAAAAATATTAACATAAAACAAAATTCCAATATAACGATATCCCACACCACACCACGCCATTATAAATATGATTAAAAAGAATGACGTTTAGAACACTCCAAAGGGAGATTTTAGTGGTGAGAAGTCCATTATAACACCAATTTACATATAATCAGGCCCCTCACGTGAAATTCTTTGCTGTCGATGATTACTAACATAACAATTGCGAGTAATTATTCATAGGAGTGGGTATGTGGACCCTTTTTTTTAACTAAATTATAGTGGAAAGGTACTTGAGGTTTCACATTGGAATTTCATTAAAAAAGCGTTATGGTGATCCTTAACTATGTAAGTTTTCCTAGTTTCATTATTTTCCAAGATTGAAAGTGGTGACACAGTCATTTTTATTAAGTAATATAATATCCTCAGTGTACACTGGTTTTGGTTTTTATAATGTTCACAGATAACTTCATGTAGAAAATGGTGTATGTTATTTCATTTTAAGGTTTTGCATTAACGTAAAATGGTTAAATGAGGTAAATTGGTGTAAATTTATATTAGTGTTATATCTTTTGAGTTATAACTTTGAAGTACAAAGAAAACTTGTATCTTTTTAGGTGTATTTTTTTATTATTTAAATGATTTTTAGGTGTATTTTTTTTATTATATAAATGGTTTTAAGTTATTTGTATTTTCATTCAATTCCATAAAATTTTAAACTCACAATTTATATAGAGATGAATATGTAAAAATACAATTTTGATCTTTGTTAAGATATTTATATTTACATTTTAACAATATTTATAATATTTTTATTTATCA